>QODF01000192.1:292888-367979 GCA_024372805.1 Oostethus manadensis
CAGTTGTTTTTTTTCCCCAAATATTTAATATTCATTATCATTATCATTTATTCAAAAATTGTATTCTTGTGATATTATGACTTTATTCCTGTCACGATGCGCTCGGCGCGGCATGGTGTAGCGACCCCGAGGATGCAGAGAGCTGGACGTCAGGCAGGTAAGTTGGCGGAATCTTTGCTGCAAAGCAGCGGCAGGAAACATAAGAGCGTCACGTCGCACGGAGAAAACAACACACAACAATGAACCGACCCCGGACTGGCGCGCACCCCTGAACATAAATACCATCGAACACAAACGAGAAAAAGGTGCGCGTAATTAACAAAGAAGAAAAAAAATAGAAGGCAAAGAAAACATGTGAAACTAGGAAACTAACACTGGAAAACCAACTAGAACGACAACCAAAACTGTCACGAATACAAAACACCGATCGTGACAATTCCCCTAATATTTTGTACTTTATCCCCATAATATAAACTTTTTTCCCCAAACACAATTTTCCAAAAAAGAAAAAAACAAAAAAAACATTCTTGAGTTTCGTGTCTCATAATAATACAATTTTTAAAATATAGTAACATTAAATGTGTCTGCATTTCGTTGCATTGTACTTGTACATGTGTAATGACAATAAAGTTGAATCTAATCTAATACAGACAAACAAACGTATGTTTTTTTTAAATTTCTATTATTAGAATCTAGTTCGGGCCAATAAAAAACGAGTCATGGGCTGCAAATTGCCCCAGGTCTGCAGTTTGAACTTTCAATGAACTGAATTTAAATGCTAGTCACTAAACTAAAGTTCTACAAAGTCTTTTACTTCACATTGTTGTCTTTGGTGAAGATTTATGGATTGTTCAACTTAATATGCTTCACTAATTCAAATGAATTGAACAACATGGGACTTAAGAAGCTGAATGTGAGCGCTTTATACTTTATTTATTATGTGACAGGGCCTGGACAGACCAGTAGAGGGCCACACGTTTTAATGAGTGATAATGACTTGTTGTAATGGAGATGTAAAAATAATAATACAATGAGCTTTTACACACCGAGTGTCACTTATTTTATTAGATTGTGTTTGAAAACAAAAAGGGTAAGCAAAATATTCGAGACCGTTCTGAATGTGATGCAGTGCTGTCGTTCTTCTACGCCATTGCGAGCATCAATCACATTGATAAAATACATAAAATACTAAGTCAAATTATGCAACATATGTCTGATCTCCATCCATCTTCTATTCCGCTTATCCTGATATCATTTATTCTAAATATCTTTCATGTTTTTATTTAGATTTAAAATATGTATATATATTAAGTTATTATTATTCATCTATAAATTGTTTATTTTTACACTTCTGTTTTATTCATTCTTTTTTTTTGTCTTTTTCTTTTTGAGACACAAAGCGGGGGTATAGGATTAAGTGAGCTCTGCTTCCTCCTACTCCTTCTCGGAGAAACATCATGCGAGAAAATGATATCACTTGTATGTCAGATGGCCTTGTACGTAACAAATGCATTCGAGGGGTTAGGGTCTGGCATCTCCAGAGTGTTATGGGCCTCTGCAGCAATTAGCGCTAAGCAGATGATCACTGTGCCCTCGCCAGTGTGGCGCCACCGTTCCCCCGTGGGACACCGAGGCAGGTGCAGGTTCATTTGGAATAATAAGGGGGTGCGTAGACGAAATACATACATGCATTGATAAACTGGTGATGCTAGCGTTAGGCCCCTCGGGTGAGCGGAAGAAAGCGTCCGTCCATAATTGCATGATGCAACATTTCCCAGGGAGCAACATTATAGTCCCACTGCATTCCCTGTGTGTGCGTGTGTGTGTGCGTGTGTGTGTGTGTGCATATGTAACGGTGGGCCACACAGACAGCCTGGCGCCATGCAGATTGAGTCATACAAAAATGATGACAGCAGAGACCAAAACAGGACCTAAGTAACAGGAAACGCTCTCCTATGGCTTTTATCATACTCTCTCTCTCACACACACACACACACACACACACACACGCGCGCACACACTGTTGTATGATATCATTACTTGTAGACACGTGAGGGCAGGACAAAATGGCTTGTGATCTCATCCAAAGTGACTTCCACGATGAGTCAGACCACTGATGTTGGATGCAGTGTCACACCCTGATGCTCATGCATCCTGCTGTATCTGTGCGTGGGTGTGTGTGTGTGTGTGTGTGTGAGAGAGAGAGAGAGATGAGGTCACACCATACAACGAGCTCATTCTCTATGCGACATGTGGCGCATTCTGATATCACTTTTATAATTAAATTCCACAAAGAGATGAGCTCACCTGCTAAAATGTATGGAAATGTCATCCTGGAATATGTTGTTTGGTATATGTAAATAAAAACTTCTCAGGCTCTGATCTATATTGTTATTCTGTTGCCTGATAACGAAATAAAGGTTGACATTTGCATAGCTGGAATGGCAACGTAGGGATAATTTTCATGTATTTCTTCCTAATGAATGACATTTAAATGTAATGTTAACATGTGCACCACTCTGCTGCTTCCTATTATACTGGCTTGTTATCACTAATAAGGATGTTTTTCTGTTTATCACCAATGGTTAACTTCTTTGTACACTTGCCCCTCTGCTTTGTGCATCATTTTATGTGTGTTGTTATTACTATTATTATTTTATTTTTTTACAAACTTTCTTTTTGTCCATTTTTTTCTTGTAATATTGTGACTTTATTCTGAACATATTTGTACTTTATTGTAGTAATATTATAACTTTTACCCAACCTAATTTTGATCAAATTGCAACTTTACATTTGTATGTTTGTCATAACATTACAACTTAAAAAAACATATTTTATTGTAAATCCATCCATCCATATTCTATACTCCTCATTAGGGTTGCGGGTATGCTGGAGCCTATCCCAGCTGACTTTAGGCGGGAGGTGGGGTACACCCTGGACTGTTAATTTTATTGGATACAATTTGTAATTTAATATAGTATTTAATATCATAACTGTGTGCTTCTAATGAATGAAATTAAATTTTTAGAATGTGCTGAGGGCCAAAAAAATGTTTTTTTTTTAAATAATATTCAAAATATTTAAACTTTTTACTTTTATAATCCTGGTAAATTTTCATAATATTATGACTTTATTCAGATAATATTTTGACTTGATTCTTTTTATTTTTGTTTTAAATTTTTTGATTTGATTTGATTTTTTTATTATAAATTTTGCCATTGTTTTTCTCATAATATAAAACTTTGAAAAATCAAATATACATTCTTTAATATTTCTATTAATATGCCACTAAAGTGATATTTTTATTATATTCATATTTTATTATTGTACAATTGCAACTTTTTCTTGTACAAATAACTAGTTGTTCCACTTAATATTTCTATTAATATTTTGACTTTATCGTTGTAATATTACAGCATTTTTTTTGTATTTTGCAACTATTTCAACTTTCTTCCTGTACATATTCATCTCATAATTCTGACTTAAATCCCAGAATATTTCAAATGTATTCTTGTAATATTATACATGTTTCGCCAACCCTGTTGTTTTGTTTTTTTTCATAGCAATTCGCCAAAAAACTTTTTATTCACGTAAAATTACTCATCTTTCCATTTTTTGTTGTTTTTATTTATTAATCTTTTTAGTTTTCTTCTTTCTATCCATTTTCTATGCCGCTTATGCTCATTAGGGTCGCGGGTATGCTGGAGCCTATCCCAGCTGACGCGAAGGGCGGGGAATTGGTCGCCAGCCAATCACAGGGCAGACAAACAACTACTAACACTCACATTCATACATATGGACAATTTAGACCTAACAATTAACCTAACTTGCACGTTTTTGGAATGTGGGAGGAAACTGGGAGAACATGTAAACTCCACTAAGGGATGCCCAACGGAGATTTGAACCTTTTTAGTTTTCTTCTTAAATTCTATTTGTAGAATGTGCCAAGCATCAGTAAAAAAAGAACAGATTGCCCCAATGACAATTTGCTAGAAATTAATAGAGGATAACTTATTGTATAAAAATAATCGCAAAATCAAGTCAGATCATCTGATCAGTGGATGACATGCCAATTATTCATCACAATAGCATCATACTGTTCTCTTCCTCAGCTTTTTGCATGTGTGCCCCCTATCTACCTTTCCATCTCCCCCGAGGCTCCCACAGGCTTGGCACTCAGATGCCCGCCTGTCTGCATGCATTTCCCTTGGCACCATGGCGGCAGCTGGGGGCCTTGCTGCCCTGTCTGCTTCTATACGCCCTGGTAGATCACTCCCAAACTGGTGTCACCGTGTGTGTGCCAGGCGTGGCATCACACATCGGAGGGGAGTCCCCTGCAGGAAAGGAGGGACGGAGGAAGAAAGAGGGTGAGATGGATGAGCACTCGGCCTCTCAGACAGCCAGATGCTGCCAATTAACTTGTGCGGCCACTGCGGGGGCTACAGGGAGGAGGAGTCTGGCACCAACACCTCAACTTGCATCTGATGCACACACCTGCCTCATCTGCACACACTCGCTTGATGCTCACACATGCAGCAACCTGCTGTAGTACAGAAAGTGTCGCTTTAGAAACAACAACGACAACAAGAGAAGTTTCCATATACTGTAGGACGGCATTTCAACTCATCACCTTTTCTTCTATCAGAAATCAATTATTTTAACATGGAAAAAAACACGCAACCTCTTTCTTGACAGAGTAGAACAGTGTAATCAAAACAATCAAAGGCCTGTACAGTATATTCTATTCTCTCATGTGTTTTGTACATATTTTGTGTTTTTGTTTTATTTAGCCTTTAAAAATGCATAAATTAAACAAAACAAGATTGTCCTTATTTTGTTTTAATGAAAATATATTTTGTATAATTGTTTGAAAACAAATAATTTAAATCACATGATTTTCTTAAATTTTTTTAATTGGTCTTTTTTCTCTTAAAATTATATAGATGGTTTTCCTCCACATATGATTTGTATTTTTTTTCTTTAAAAAATGTTTTTAATATACACAGTATATATATATATATATATATAAACTTTTAGAACACCCCAATTTTTTCTAGTCATTCAAGTCATTCAAGTCCAATAAATAGCTTGACATGGCACAGTAAGTGAAGTGCCAGAGGTTAAAAAAAGGTAAGGACACCCAAAACTGAAAAATAATGTTTATTTCAGAATTATACAAAAGGCCAGCTTCAGGGACCACAAATAGGGTCAAGAATTTAAAGCTGTTCTGCAGAAATGGAGGTGGATCAAGTCAGTTGGTGCAATTAATTCCTACAGGTGTTCCGTGTTCTGGAGTACTTATTACCTCCTCTGTCTGCATTAAATCTGATTTGGAACACACTGTGGTACCAAACCCTTGTGAACATCAGTTGAACAGCATTGTATTGGAGAAAGTCATTTGTTGCTACAAAAATGGCAAGAAAAAAGAGAATTAACAATGGAAGAGAGACAGACAATGTTAAAACCTAGTAGTGTGGGTTTATCAATCAGGAAAATTTGAGTGTTCTAAACTTTTGACCGGTAGTGTATATTTACAGTTTATGTATATTTAAATGTATTCATTTATTTAACAAAAAAATAAATAAATTTTCTTTCTTTTCTTTGAATTAAAAAAGTGTGATGTTTTTTGGAAACAGACAATACATCACAATAATTTCCATCATTATTAAAATGATTTAAAACTAAAATTACATTTCCTTTATGGAAAAATAATGATTTTACTCCATATGTTGTGGAATCTTTTTTGGAAAAAAATGTTTTTTTTTACATATACAGTATATGTTTGCATAATAATGAAATGATTCAAAAATAATATTAAAAGTTTTTCTTAAAATTTTGTGAGTGCTTTTATTTAAAGTAAAAATATGTTTTTAAATTTGTTGTATTAAAATAAATATATATATTGTACTACAATATATATTAATAATATAAATATATATATTTATATATATACATTTTTTTAAAATATATACATATATGAATTTAGCAGAGGACACCCTGCTAAAAATGACAATATTTGGAGATGTTTTTTAGTGTGCATGTTTTGCATTGGCTCCAAAAGTCATCCAGAAAAATATGTTGACTGACAGTTTCTGGAAGTCTACTTGAGAGAATGAACAATGTTCTTCCCCTCATTGTGTGTAATAACCACATGGAGGTAGAAAGTGCCGCCTGACTTAGAGTGTGTGTGCGTGTGTGTGTGTGTGTCAGGCCGTGTTGGTGATTACACTAGACAGAAGGAATTACAGGCTATTACAGAAAAGAGCCCATGGCAGCAACATCCAGAGCCACGCTGCCCTTAAAGGCTTATGGCTGTGCTCCCTCCAAAAAAAGAGAGCCAATCATTCCAAGTGGAGCAAACAGCTGCCTGTTGTATGTCAAACATAAATACAGAAAACAAGCATGAAAAGGTAGCCTGTGATGCGGTGCTGATATTTTATAGCTTCTTGTGATAAGGTGAAGTGAGTTTGGAAAAAAACAACAACACTGCAGGATAGCGTCTTGCCTTTCAGACTGACAGTTCTTATTTATCACATGCGGTATACATACACTGGTACTTCCTCCGGCTTGTTCATATTTCTAATCATTTTTTCCCAGATTCACACTGTCATCATCATCAAACCACAACTAGACCATGCAGGCAATGTTTGAAGTAACTGCATTTCAGTCATACAAGTGCAAAAAGAAGTCGATTGGGGTTAATAATAAGACGTAAAATGGATGAAAGTGGCTCGCAGTAGTTAATAATGTAAACTTTCTGTTCTTTGTCTTTTATTATTATTATTATTATCATCATCATCATAATTAATGATTTTCTACTGGTCAGCCTGAACACAAAACGGCACAGTTGTCCCTCACCACTTCATGCTTCGAATTGTTTTGCTTCTCTCTATCATGTTAATTAAAAATATATTAATAAATAAATCACTGCAATTTTGTGGATGAACCCGACCTATTGTTGGAGAAAAAATATGCTTACATAAGCAAATGTTAAGGGAAATGAACTAAAATATAAGACATTCAGAAGATGCATTGAAAGATGTTGCGATGCTATGTAGTACTATACACTGGTCACTAGGTGTCAGTAATGTTACATTGATGTGATAATAGTCACCACGGGAAGTCTTGTAAAGATACCGGAAGTAAAAAACAAGAACAACAAACTCTCCCAACGTAAACACTTGAGAGTTTATATTCTTTTCTCTTATTATGTCTACAACACTGGGTAAATCGAATGTAACGGTCACTCTAGGGGTGTTTAGAGGACTCTAATAATGTTTAAAACCATATTTAGATGGTGGTAAACAAGTTTTTTTCAGTTTTTGACCAAAATAATGTCATTTCTAAACACGAAAGCCTACTTAATTCACTTCTCACGGTCGAGTTTGAAACAGCGATAAATAAGGGATTAGCTATTTCGCATAAGATGCTGCAATCCTCAATTGGATACTTGTAAGAAAGGTGAGGGACCAGGCCACAATTACAAAGGAGGAGCTGGTTAATGATGTCAAGGGAGTCGGGAGCACAGTGAGAAAGAAAAGTAAAGCACTTTGCTGTAATGGATTGACAGCCTGCAAGGTCCGCCTGCTAAGGAAGGCACATGTCCAAGCAGACCTGTCTGAGGTTGGATCTCTTTAATTTGTGCAGGTATACACAACGACGCTCCATGTTGCTAAATATGTAAAAGCAAGCAACAATCAAAACACATAAAGGGAGAAATCAAAGTTATTATATGTTCACAGACGCACCATTATGAAGCATACTGTAATGATGCAAACAGAATTTTCTGCAGAAGGCAATTGCTGGAAGTGCATCATGTCAGCTGGAGTCATGTGTCTGCACAGAATCATTGTCTTGTGAGAATAAACAAACGACAACCCTGGAAAAACAAGTGAGACGCAAATAAGAGGACTTGCTGCTCATTGTTTTTGTTTATTGCTCTCAAGATGACACAAGATGAATATTTCATTCCCTTCTCCTGCTAGTTGCTCAGTTCCCCACCAGAAAGAAAGGCCTCCCCTTCCTCACCATTGCACAATTCATTTGCTGCTGATGTTACCGATCACTACTTTAAAAAATAAATAAACACCTCCTCAAAAATTAAAGTGCCTCAGCACACACACACACACACACATGCTCATCCATCAGACGCGCCTCCTCCCTCGCTCTCGTGAGTGACAGATGACTTGTCACACAGCTAAACGGGAGAATATTTTACTGCAGATTGAAAGAGGTGAAAAAGGAGAGACGGCGAGTTGGGGAAAAAAAGGAGAGACATTTCTCCTTTACCCTGTAAAAGTAAATCATTACGTGTGCTGGAGATCACAGGACGGCGAGGAAATGTACACGCGTAGATGTCCACGCGGCGTTACGTATGATGAATCAGCTGCATGCACACACACAAGTCACATGACTTGGAAAAAAGAATATTAAAGAATGGATGGATCCATCAGATGTTTCATGGTTATGAATGTGCTTCCATAAAATGTTTGCTCCCATTTTCAGGAGCTGAACTCAAAGATGTAAAAACTTTTGTTAGTACACAACAAGCCAACCTCTCTCAAATAGCGCTCATAAATCTGTCTAAATCCGCATAATCCATGCAATTTACAAGCGGGGCATACCAAGATGCTGATTAGACAGCGTGGTTATTGCACAGGTGTGCCTTAGGGTGGTCACAATTAAATGCCACACCTGGGAAGATTCACCACTGTTCCATGTTTTCAGCATTTGTGGATAATGGGTCTCAATGTGGTTTGCTGGAGTCCCAAAGCTTTACCACACTGACAGATCTCAATTAATTTGAGTTTAGTTTTGTTTTAACAAGAGGATAAATCACTACCTTTTGTGTCCAGTTGTGTTGTCATTGGCTAATATTTAAATGTGTCTGATGATAAGTGTGACAGACATGCAACAAAATAAAAAAATCAGGAAAGGGGCAAACACTTTTTACACCACTGTAGGGCAGGGGGCAACAGGCGGTTGTCGGGTGTTGACTCCACAAAGGCATTCAAGTTTTACTCTTGGAATTAAGCAGTTATTGGACTTGGTGCACATTCATTGTGTTGGAGATTAATATATGGGTAATGCTGAATCAAGGACTGTCATCATTTCTGTATGTCCCAGTTTTCTTATGATTCTGAACTTTTCGCTAAAAGTTTGCCCCTAGTTTTTGTACGGTGCCTTGATTTTCATACAAATCACACTTACCAAATATATACAATATTATGTAGATAATGATATACTATATGTAACAATAATAATTAACTAAACTATAATTATTCTCAATCAAATGTAATTTTGGTAATATTTTGGGGGGTCTGGAACGGATTGATTGGATTTTAATTTTTTTTGCTTGCCTTGGTTTTTGCACATTTTGGCGTTTGTCTGACCTTTTAGATTTAATTCATGACCAAAAATGAGATTCCGCTGTGCAACCTTAGCTGCTTAACATGTCATAACCAAGCAGCTAAAGATCAACGCGTCATGGGCACCATACAAGGCTGGCTATTACAGATGGATAGAGACATTATTGAGTCCAGCCAAGTGAAAAACTTAGAAACTGGATCAATGTTGGCTTGTGGTGATTACCCATAATTGAGGAAATAGAGCCCTGGGAACAAAGAAACATTATGACCTTTTCCTTGTTTGCTCCTGCTAATAAGACACATTCACATAATTCACATCATGCCATAGAGCACCATGGCCAAACTACTTCAAAGCCAGGGAAATGATTATCACGGGAAGACAAACAAGCCCTGCCGACAATTGACTATCCGTTGCCATGTTTATGGCAGCGAAGGGCAATCTTCACTCTGCTGCCCGGGTGCCTGTTGATTGTTCTTTTCATTCAATCATTTTCTATGGCGCTTATCCTCATTAGGGTCGCAGGTATGCTGGAGCCGGGGAGAACATGCAAACTCCACACAGAAATGCCCAACGGAGATTCCAACCTCCTGACTGTGAGGCCAACATGCTGCCAATTCAGCCACAGTGCGGCCCTGTTGATTGTTCTTTCAGACAAAAAAAAAAACAGGTCATTCTATGATAAAAAGAACGGTTTGTGCTGCTGTGATTTGCTTCTCTCGCCGCATCCTGACAGAGTCAAGCAGCGCTTGTCAGCAGCGGGCTGTCGGGCCTGACGTCAGATAAGAACTGCCCGGCAACACACTTAGATGCGAGTCCCCCCCCTTCTGATGGACCGGGAAGAAGAAGACAGAGATGCACAGGTGGTTTGTGTGGGTGCATGTGGCCCCCAGGCAAGGATTTACACACAACAAGAGTAGAGGGAAAACAAGAAAATGATAGTAGTATCCTGACGTAATTATGCACGCTCCTACTGGACCTTAAAATAGAGATACTCAGCAAGCCAAGCACAGCATTGTTTTTAGTAATTGATATTAATCTAACTGTAGTCATCAGAAGGCAACGGATTTGGCATCCCATGTTTTTGTGTTTTTCACCCATTTCAGCGTCCCGCATTTCTGTATCAGATGTGTGTCGGCCCTGATGCTGGAATTTAGACAATTTAAAAGTTGAACGTTTGAAAGGTTAAAGATTAGAACAAGGCACTGACAAACATGGTAGATGATTAGCCAAAATGTGCAGAAAAGTTGCAGAGATTAGAAAAATGTTTAAGGCTGCACATAATTTCCAGAGATTGCAAATTCATGTTTTAACATCCTGAAAAAGTCACTTTCTATCAGAAAAAAGAAGTTAACTGCTAACTCAAGCTTATCCCTTAAAGCGCCAAAGTGGCAAATAACTTAACAGGCCATTTCTGCAAATATGGTATAACATATTTGTGCAGATGCTTGGCTTGACCAAGTTCGGGGTGGCAGCAGGTGACGTGGTGGGTTGTCAAAGCAATGCTAATGGTGAGAGGGAAAGAGGGAATGTAAAAACAACGCATGAAAAGCAGAATACAATAAGGTTCAAAATAAAAATAATGCGACTAACCAGTTGAACCACAGTTATTAGTATATTTTTATTGCTACATGGCAAACAGGTTACCAGTAGGTGCAGTAGCTTCTCAGAAAACAAACAAGACCCAGCATTCATGATATGCATGCTCTTAAGGTTGTGCAATTAGACAATTAGTTGAAAGGGGTGCTAAAAAAATATAGCAGTGTCTGCAGTTGACTTTACAAACTATTTTTGCAACTATTTTGTACAAACTTTTTTGTTTGTAGGATTTGGCAATCCTGTGAACCACTAAACTGATATTTAGTTTTTTATAACTGCTTCACATCTGTGTGGCATGGAGTCAACCAACTTGTGGCACCTTTCAGCTGTCATTCCACTCCAAAATTCTTTAAATACATTCCACAATTTATTAGCATTTCTTGGTGCAGGCGGCGCCTAGTGGCCAATGGGGAATATTACATTCACAAGCAGAACGTTGAATGTAAAATTGACCAGCTGGGAGTGAGACGTGTTTCTTCTGCCACACCCCAGTCATATTTATGCCTCTATGGTTATGGTCACACTTTTGTCACGCTTCTGGGATGACAAAAGACACTTTTTGGCTAAGGTCCAGTGTTGCATCATGCAGGCTGGCCATTCCAAATCTAAAATCTGAAGCTAAAAAGGTGTAATCGGGTTGTTTTGTAATGGTTTCTCCTCCTGAATAAATTCAGTAACTTCAAATACTTCAGATACTCCGGCAGCGTTCAGGAGTCACTCTGTCCTCTTAAAGAACAATCAGAAGACGCAGGTCAGAATTTCCCATAAAAAAGACGCTTCTTGGTTCCCGGTGTGACACTAAAAGGTTGATTGTCAGCAGTTACATGTTCCTCTGGAATTTCAGAGAAAGTTGTACGCGTGAAAAGGGCAGTGTGAAAAAAAAAAAAAGATTAGGAGAAGTGAAGCCGCGGGGGGTGGGGTGGGGGTATGAACGTCTGTGTTCGGGCTGTCCTCCCTGCTGGGTCACAAGCTCCGAGCAATCATGCTGATGTCAGGAATCATGGCAGATGAAATATGGGCATTGATTATCAAAGTGGATGTGTGCCCTTGACTTAATTAGAGCATTATGTCCACACCGAGCCTGTCCTCGCCACAATTGGGTTGGATTTCATGCAGAAACGGATGCGCTGTGATTGCTAGGAACTGGATTTATGCTTTAGTTGCTTTTAGTTGCTAAAACACCCTCCTTGTACACTGACAATCATGTACGTCTTTTGTTCATTCATAAAACAGAAACCTAGAAAACCGAGGCCAGAGATGGATTGCACAGAACGATACTGTTCAAAACAACTAGTTTTTTACGTGCAATATTGTACAAAAACGTAGACAGTGTATGAAAATCAAGGGAATTTTCAAATCAAAGTTTATTTGTATACTGCAGCACCTTCAAATGGCGCCCAAGATGCTTCACAAGAATCAAAATTGATTAACACAAATTGGAACAGGGAAGAATGAATAAAATTTAATAAAAACACCGCAAAAAAAACAAATCAACTGGGGCGTACAAAAATCTTAGTTATTCTCCAGCCAGGCAGGGCCTTAAAAGGTCTAAAATCCAACAATTGGGTGTCCCCATACAATCTTTTCACTTCCAGTACGATACAGATACTGAAACCCTGAGTATCGGCCAATACAGATATTGATACCATAGATACTTTTATCACTTGTGGTGTTTACACTTGCAGGCATTTGGCCTCCGCATTGTCCCGCAATCCGGCGTGCCAATGCATTAACTTTAGATGGCAGGGTTGCCCGATGTTTACGCACTTGGGACGTGATTCCTGACCAAAAATGCCACCATGCAGCACAGGTTATTTACCCCAACTGAGTTAAATACTGTTTACGTTGAGTGTACGGCATGGTAAGCAGGATGCGCCTGGTTCCTTCATGAGTATGCATTGTCACCGCCACTTCCCGCATCCGTAAAGCAGTAGTGGCAATATTCAAATGTGTCAGCGGTACTTTTATTTCAAAGAAATGTATAAACTTCAGTCTCACTTTTAAATGTTTCAATTCTTGAGGACTCTTGGACATAATAAATATACTACAAAACCACACTAAAGTACTCCTGCAGCCCAGTGAGAACTTTCTGATGCCGTGGAGGTCTTGGAGTTTCCTTCATATCTTTTGAGGTTTTTACCAGTATGTATATTCATATGTTATATTACATTACCTGCTGCACTGATGCAGGACACCTTGGATCTTTTCAGATGCAAGCGCACATATTTATTTTTTGGGTTGGCAAGTAGCCCTAATTTGCGAGGTTCATCTATCTTATTTCCCAGGTTGATTTGTTTTTCTGCCTTGCCAAAATGGACAAAGTACGAAGATTTGGTCAAATGCATAAAAGCTGACATATTTGATTGGATTTATTGCGTTTCCGACACACAGTTTGATTAAATGCACTAATGTGTGATGCTGTGTTTTAAAGCTGTTACACAACATCCCAGTGCCAGCAAAATGTTGAATTCAATCAAACTTCAGAGTAAAAAATATACTGTATCTTAAAAGTTGCATAAAAGCACGGGGGTCACTCTGCATGACATCACGCGGGATTTCACCGTAGCTCTGCCTGCCTGGGCTCGAACCAGCGTCCACAAATCCCCTTCTAAATGAGTGGAGCAGCTAACAAGCTAAAATCTGTCAACTCATTGCCCAGCAAAGCTCTTAAGACGTCAAGGAGTGAGGTTTACGTAACATACCATCGCACAGCAGCATCCGCAAGCGTTCATTACATACGCACGCGATGCCCCAGGAGTTGCAGGTTGGAAGAGATTCAGCACAGCGAGTGCTTTGGACTGTCTTTGTGTAGATGAAGAACCAAACTTTGGAAACAGATTACATGAAAAAAAAAAAAGAATGACGCGATACTTGACCTTTAATTCCCTTTAAGGGCCAAAAGATGACGGCGGTGAAGTATAGCGGGTCTGACAAGATTAACCTAGGGTTTGTTGTTGCCCTGCAAAGCACAATATTTTATTCGGTTTTCAAATTAGATCCATCCAGCCATTTATAAACCTTTTAGTCCGCTCAGTCAGCTATTTGAACCACTACACGGTGAGTCAAAGACTCATCAAACGGTCACCCACATTGTGCAAGCATCCAGAGCCGACTGGCCCATTAGGCAATGTAAGTGGCCAAAATTGGGAACAATTCACCTTCAGTATAATCAGTATATATATATATGTATATAATTTTTTTTAACATGCTCACATCCAGTAGTTTGAGGAAGTAGCTGTGTGGAGTACAATAACAAGCAAATATTAAGCTGACGTGGAGAAAGAAAAGGCTATTTTGATTGGTAAATTTTGTGTCCAAGCCCCGATAGATGGCTCTCCTAACAAGACCATTTGTATCTACTGTTGCTGTGATTAGAATTGTCACTGGCACTGAAGTAATGCTGGTATTTTATTTCTTGTCATTCATACTGTGGTACCATACTGTGGTACGAGTGTCCCAACTAATGGCATAGTCATGTGACAACTGCAGGATTGGAAGTGAACATTCTAGTCATCGACAACACATTATGTACTTTATAGCGATGTAATTGATCGTCTTTATTATGTATTGGTTACACTAAATGAATGCAGTGCCACCATCCACCAGTACCAGCCTGGACTACACATAGGCACATTAGTACTAAATCAAGTCATCAGATCTTACCTTTATGCATTCCCACATACCATAAGCATTTGGGAGCAAATATGAGGTGAAAGAAAATCGTAGTTCTCTTGGAGATGAATAAAGTATCTACCTGTGCGGCTGTGAGACAATGTGTTCACAGATCGTCAAGAAAGTGGGCCAAATAACAACTCAGATTAAACATTCAAAAACTGTGAATTTCTAGCCATTATTTTTAAATGAAATAATGGACAGTATTCCTAAAATTGCTATTCCTCTACATAAAATTTAAAGTAGTTATCGTAGATGTGTATCACATTGTTTACCACAAAGAGATCTAAATACTTACTTATTAAAAAAAAAACATTCCATCTGTAATTAAATGTGATTAACTATGGACAACATGCGATTAATCACAATTAAATATATTAATCGACTGACAGCCCTAATATATACAGTACATATATATGCAAATATATACATACACACATACACACAAACACACACATACATATATATATGTATACATATCCTATCTAGGGTCGCAGGGGTATGCTAGAACCTATCCCAATTTGCTCAAAATGATCAAGGTTTTATACTGCCTATCATTAATCCAATCAAAGAAATTTGACATATTATTGGCCTGAATTAAGCATTCTTAAGCATAAAAATGTTCTAAATGAATTAAAATACCAATACTGTTTAAGGCAATACGAGACGATGAGCAACTGTAGTCTACACTGGCCATTAGGTGACCCTAGTAACACACACCGGACTTGATCAACCATGAACAACAGGCTTTTCTTATTTTTATAATTAACAATCTCACAACAGGCACACTGAAAAAATACTAATCATAATAATCATCATAAGAACACGGGCTACTGTCGAGGCCGTACTCCAGCTAAAACTCAACTCTGAATCTCTGACATCACTTCCTGTCCACATATCTGGAAGACATTTGTTGAAACACACACAAGCACAAGTCTTATTTATGTTTTAAATGTATTAAATTCTATGGTTATATCTATTATATTTAGTAATAAAAGTTTAAAGGTGATTATATGGGTTGTTACTTCATGTCTAGAGGGCTCTATTAATGTAAAAAAGTCTATTTAGAACAGGTTTTCTATGAAAATATTCGGTTTATTAACATTAAGTCCTACTTCGCACAAATTCACTTATCTGATCGGGTTTGGAACCAACCAATAAAAAATCCGGTCCAGGGTGCCACATTGGGTAGTGCCAGCTCTGCCAGCATCCATCTAGATAACAAACAACTGAAATACATATAGTGTATATTTATGCGATTGATTAATGCTATGTTGTACAAACATGTTTATTTATCAAAAGCAGGCTGTCAAAGTGTCACCCTTTGCCTGTCACGCACACACACGCAGGCTGCATCTGTTTAACCTCACATTGGTCTGGGGCTCCTTCAAAACAAAACTATTCATTAGAAATGCACAAGGCAGGGGCTGAACTGATGAGATTCTCCAGAAATTGGTTCCTGATTTAATCAGATGGGCACCTTGTAGAAATAGAAAGCACTCATGCAAATTTAAAATGCCTTCCACCAGGTTAAAACCGTTGCTGCATTTGCTTCCCCGGTTGTCTATTTGCTCCCCCACTTGCAAACTTTGAATTGAATACACACACACATGCACACGCACGCACGCACACACGGAACGATTATCACCTGAGGTAAGTATGCCGGCTTGTGGCTGTTCCCACAGGGAAGCAGCCAGTACGGCTTTTCCACTCTCATTTTTCATTGTCTGCTTATGATGCCCCATGTGTGCACGCTGACTTTCATTTAACCCCTCGCAACACACGCATGTACGAAGCCTTCCGTCAAATCCTCTTTGTTACACATGCACCGCATCATCAGAAGAAATAAATGGCATTTTACACCAGCTGCTGCTTTCCTCACAAGATAATCACATTCAGCGCTGTCGTTTTTACTCGTCAAGGGAAGAGCACCTATTAGGCTACGAGGGTTCCACGCCATCTTTGCTCAAGGACATTACAAATGGGGTCCAAGCCCTTGCATAGCTTGAAGGTCATGCACGTCAACAATGAATTGCTACATCATCCATTCATAGCTAGGAAGAGAAGCGGCACAGGGTCTGGTCAACACGTGCAGCAAATATTAATAATAATAATAATAATAATAATGGATTTCAAGACACCAAAAGCGGTGCACAATGACTGGGCGGAGAAATTGAACCGCCAACCTTCAGGTTTCTGGTGGAGTGGTGCAAAACATGCATTTTTTACGCACACAGCTGGACACTATACCTCCTCGCTGTGGAGAATTATATAACAATAAAATGGTAACATTTGCTGATCTATTGGTAAAACAGTACAAGCATAAAGCTGGTTGTTTGTGCAGAAGAAGGGCACAAACGCAAACACATGGCAGGCACTCATGTATAAAAAAAACACAGTTGCTGTGATACTGAAACGTAAATATTTAAATCCATCCATTTTCGTATACTGCTTTGTGATGTGCAAAACCACTGATTTCATTTCCGATCTGATACTGAGTGAAATTCATGCTGGTATCGGCAATACCAATCAGATACCAAAATAACATAATCTGTCTGGTAGATTTGAAAAATTAGCCTATTACATATAATAGCATGAATAATGCACACATTTGATTAATGTATTGATTAAATAAAATATTACTTTAAATGCGTAAATAATCTCCTAATTAATTTAATTGATTTGAATATGTATTTTAATCTCTGAAGTATATTGGGATAATATGCTATAGCCAAGCTAGTATACACCAGAAAAATCATGTGAAAATGGTATTTTTAACAATAAGAGAAAGAAAATGAGTAAAATACTAGCAGCATATTACAATAGAAATAGACACGATTTCAACAGACCCATGACACATAACCTTAAATGACTGAAAATATAAAAAGTATAAATATTTTAATTTGAGAATTGCTTTAAGAGCATGAATCGCTGGTATGGGAAGTATCAATATTTCAGTATTGGTCCATACATAACTAGTACGGCTTGTCGTGATCTGGTCATGTGGATTCTGGATTGCGCCGTTGGTGCTTCTATGGTTTTTGACTTATTTAAGGTGCGACCTGCCTTGGTTGGTTGGGGCGCTAACTTTTCAATGTGCTAAATCACGGCCCGCCAACATTGCAAGTCACACCCCACACAACACACACTACAGCACATTAGTTATATTTGTTGTCACCTAGTGATAGCAATTTGGCAAAGTTTGGTATTTTTTTGTTTAAAAAAAAAAGTCATACAAGTGAGGGGGTAGGATTAAATAAGCACTGCTTCTTCCTACTCCTTTTCGGACATGTGGAATTGTAAATTGTATCATGAAGCATGCAATGTAAACTATATGCATGTTTGAAAGAAATCATAACCATAACCCTAACCACTATAACCCAGTTTAGCTGCTAATGTTAAGTATGATTGAATGTACAGCCCATCATAACCACGGCTTGTTGATGGCCGTGAGTTAAAGCAATGAACAAACAGGATTCACCCTAAACGTCAATTTTTTTTTTTTTTACAAACTTTCGCTTCAAATTATGTAAATATAAACATTAATTTGTCAAAGCACACATGCATTTTTCTTTTGTGTGCCTTCTAAAGATATAATGGGACATAAGGGGACACACCTGTTCCACCTACAAACACCTAAATGTGTTTGTAGGTGTGTACGTGGAACCTAATAATTGGATCTAAATGATCCATTTGGCCTCTTTAGGGTTGAAGGGTATGCTGGAGCCTATCCCAGCAGTTGCTTGGACAAGAGGCGGAGTACACCGCAGGTCTGGATTTACGTGATTGATTTTAGAAGAACGGGTTTTTTATTTTTCGTCCGATCACGACTAATGCAAACTGAGGTACCGCTGTACATGTGGTGTACTTCAACGTAAAGCGCATTCTAAACAAAGTAAAGCATTACCATCTGAACCCTCCATAAGTGCTCATATTCTTGTTAAGATTCTCACAGGGGTTGGACTGCGTGTAGCAACGACTTACTGTAAAACCTACAAATCATTCGGGAAATCACTTCCAGTTTCAAAAATAGCCCGCCAAAGGCCCCTCCAGCAACGACCTCGAGTGCTGAGAGCCGCGGTGTCTACAGCAAGACAAACGACATCCATTCCCGCTCAGTGCTTTTAATCAGCTTGTGATAATTAACGCCACACTCCATTGGCCAAACAAACGTCTTTGTCAAGGTGCTCATTGCTGTACAAGCTTTTCGCCTTGTTCCCAAAGACGAGATAACAAGCATCTTTAATTGAGTTCATTTTGCGTTGCAGAGGTGTTAGTGACTTTGTCCTTCTTTAAAGTTCATCAAATAGTCATCATGTCAAGCTGGAGGACAGTGGTAGCCACGGCATCAGCCTTGACGTGGAAAAAACCCTATTGCATATGGGGATAGACCAAGTTTAGATTAAGTCTTTCTCTGTAGGGTTTCTTATCGGGGGCTGGACTTAATTACCTGCTTTAAATTTAACAGCTTTTAAAATGACCCCTCGTGACTGCAATGCGGGCTGTTTTAATTAAATGACTGCGTCACTTATCGCAAGGGATCGGAGGACAGTAACACGACGGAGGATGCGGCGTTATTGGCGTCTTGGGCTTGGTTTGGCCGCACACGGAGGAAGGAAGAGTCGATGCTATCTAGTTATTGTACGTGGTGGGGCTGCAGAGATGTAGGAGATTACAAACAGCCCCATTAGACATAGCAGACATGTCCACTTAGTCACGTGTAATCCAATGAGCTCCATAATGCCGCAATGTGTTGCTAAAATAAAAAGTACGGCCTCGGGCGGGATGGAAGTCAAGCAAACCAAAAATAGTCTAGCAGCTATTCCCAAAGTCGGTGCCGATTGCAGGCTTGATTTTGATGGTTATATATGTATATTTTAGCGTGTTATTGTCACAGCAGCAGCGTTCATGCACAGTCCCCCCTATATAAATGGCTGCTAATGTGTGTTAGCAGGACACACAGGAAGCAAGGTGACCATCGGTGATTTTGCAGTAGATGGCTAAGTAGGACAATGGCGGAAGGGAGGGTGTCACACAGAAAAAATCTTTATTGAAGTCACAAGAAGAATAAGACGGCTGTGGAAGTGTTTATGTTAAAATATCATGCAGCGGAAGAACAACACAGGAGAGAGACATTAAACATGCAGCTATATGCAGCAATGAAATGCTGCCATTATATCTGGGCTGTTTACTTACCTAATCCCCAACGTGGATGGGAGGGGTTCATTAGAAGCAAGCAGGCATTAATTGGGCAGAGGTTATGTTATTTCTCAAACTGAAATAACGGCATGGAGTGCATCACAAACGGTAAAGCTTGTGGTCCGAGTGACACAACACGGTCCTTAACAACCACACTACTGTCTACAACACAGGTGTCAAACTCAAGGCCCGGGTACCAGAGTGGCCCACAAAAGCCTGGAAAAATTGCATGTCAAACAGACCTTTCAAAAAAAATATTTTCTTTGTAAATTTAATATGCTTGTCGAACTTGAACATAGAGTCCACAATCACTCCAAGATTGTTTACTGAAGAGCAACAGAAAGACAACAATAGCCCAATCACACTGTTCAAGCAGCAGATCATTTGCACCAAAAACCACAATCTCTATTTTTATTTGGATTTACGTTAAGGAAGTTGATCCTCATCCAAGCCTGAACATCACTGAGGCAGTCCTGCAATCTTTTGATTGCGGTCTGGGTGTCATTGGCTGTCAGTGGCAGGTAAATCTGAATGTCATCTGCAAAACAGTGGAATGAGACTTGGTGCTTTTTGAAAACATCTCCCAGGGGTAGCAAACAGTGCTGGCGCTATTGTAGATCCCTGGGGTACACCATAGTGCAAGGCAGACAGAGAGGAAGTGTATTGTCCTGCACAGAAAAGCTCTTGTTAGAAAAGAATGATTGGAACCACCGGAGTGCTGTGCCATTTATGCCCACGTAGTTCTCCAGGCAGGATAAGAGGATGATGGGATCCACGGTATCAAAAGCAGAAGATAAATCTAAAAGCAAAAGAACTGCCGATTTCCCAAAGTCAATGGTTAAAAGCAGGTCATTAAAAACTTTTAAAAGGGCAGTTAAGGTACTATGCTGAGACTTAAAACCAGACTGAAATTTCTCCCCAATTTTGTTGAAACGGAGGTAGGCCTGCAGTTGATCATACACAACCTTCTCTAAAACCTTGGACAAAAAAAGCAACTTTGAAATAGGTCTCTAATTTGACAAAGTGTTTGGGTCGAGGTTAGGTTTTTTGATCAGAGGCTGGACAACAGCATGTTTCAGAGAAGATGGGAAACAACCTGACATCAAAGATAAATTAACAATTTTGACAACAACAGGTGCACCAGAATCAAAAACATCCTTAAGCAGGCAACTTGGCATAGCATCTAGTGGACAAAAGGACGATTTTAGCTGTTGAACATTTTTTCAAAATCACCAAGAGACATCGGCTCAAAACACTCAGAGACAGAGTTAGAAACTGTTGGAGCTTCAAAGTCCACAAGAGAAGTCAACGACAGTCTAAGAGCAGCAACTTTATAACTAAGAATGACAGAAACTTTTCACACAGTGTAGATGAGGGCAGACCATCATTGGCACTGCATGGATTTACCAGAGGCTCCAAAGTGTTGAATAGCATCTGTGGCACACGGAAGACACAAGATTAGACAGAAAACTACATTTAGCAGATTTAACTGCTCTCTGATATTCGGTGAGACTGTCTTTCAACTTGTACTCCATCTTTATTCCATGTTCTTTCAGCGCGTCTACAGGCGCGCCTGAGCTCACGCATATTGTCATTGAGCCACGGCTGTGTTTTGGGCTTTGGCCATTTAAGCCTTAGAGGAGCCACAGAGTCCAGGATTTCCGTGCAGGTGTTATTGAACCATGAGAGCAAACAGTCCGGTGTGACATTTTGCCATTCATTAGAACACGGTGCTTCATGAGCACTGAAAGAGGCAGAAACCCACACAGTGGTGGAAGAGATCAGCGCACGCTCCCGGCGTGCTGGTGTGCACGGACTGGACAAACTTTTTGAAAAGGTTACAGAAAAAACTATAGCAAAGTGGTCCGAAAAGTGCGTTTCACGAATCTCAATAACGCTTATACATGCAGACCAAAGGACAACACCAAGTCCAGTGTGTGCCCTTTTTCAGGTGTAGGTCCGGACACACACTGCATTAGATTCAAGGAATCGATCAAATTTAGAAACTCTTCGGCCAAAAGTCTAGATTCAGAGCAGACACGAACACTGTCAGCAGCAGATGACGCAAGCCAGTCTCTTGGCACGCGGGTACCATCGGCTAAATCCACCGCAATCCAGTAGAGAAAGTAAGTGGCACCGTCCATTTACCACGCTTTCTCGGCCGCTTTCTCCGTGGAGAGACAGGTGTACGGAGCAAGTAGGTCGGGATTGATGCCAAGTGAGGATGAAGTCTGGATGTTGGCTCCTCAAAGTTTCGACCCAGAAACAGATCATGAGATCGCCTTAGGTCTGTGAGTGCCTGACGATCATACACTAGCAGTCCAGATATATCTTGACACAGTATACAAAGCAATGCGATGATAATTAACAGTTTCATCAGAGCCGGCAGACGACCCCCGATACACGCTGGCGCCATCTTGTGAGTTGGATGATAGCACAATAATCAAACATGCAATAATATCTGGAGGTGATTTACATTTAGAGTAACTGCTTTATGGGTTACAGGCCGTCCTCTGAGAGCAACCATAACTGCAATTGGGCCCACAGTGAAAACGAGTGGTTCACAGTCTTGGTCCCCAAAGTGCAGCCAGTCTTGGGGACCAAGACTGTTTTTTCTTTTTGTTGTTTTTTTTTTTGGCCCACGGCACATTCTAAAATTATTATTTAACAAAACAAAAAACTAGCAAAAAAGACAGTAAAAAGGTAAAAAAAACAGCACTAATTAAAAAAATAAATAAAGTCAAACTATTAAAATGAAAAAGTTGTAATCTAACAGAAAAACAAAAATGACGCTGTAATATTAAGAGGAAAAATAATTTCAGTCATTTTCATGGGATAGGAAATATTAAAGAATTTTAGTTGTAATATTATGAGAAACAACAAAACAAATGAAGTTATATTTTTTTGAAAAATTAGTTTATGGAAAATGTTACATTGTTATGTGAATAAAGTCCAAATGTTATGGTAATTCAATTACAAGAACATTTACAAAAATTATTTGAAATTGTTGTTGGAATATTACAAAAAAAACCCCAACAACAGCAGAAAGTGAAAAAAACAGCTGACATGTCACGAGAATACAGTAAAGTCAAAATATTAAACCTAAAAAGTCTTACTACAACAGGACAAAATGTCCTAACTGTAGTAGCACAAAGCTAAACTATTAAAGAAAAGTGTTTCTTCAAAACAAACAAAAAATAAAGTTGTGATTTTTGGAAAATTAGTTTGGGGAAAAAGTTATAATACTTACATACATATATTTGTATCAAATAAAGTCATAGAATTGCAAAAGAAAAACTTTCAAAGGTTATTTAAGAAGAAAGTTATAATATTTGGAAAATTAAAAAAATATTGGTAAAAAATTAAATAATATGCTTTTTCACCTGTATGGAAAAGCTGAGATGCATTTTTTCCTGAAATATACTATATATAGCTTCTTAGCATATCTGCATGTGTTGCTTTGGTGGCAAAGTAGCAATATTGCATCCTTACATTTTTCACTATGCGGGCCTCGCTGGAAAATGTTTGGACTCTACAGGATATAGCGTACATTTTTACTTTTCCATAATTTGGAGTGCATGAGAATGTGGAAAGGACCACATGGCCATTCACAGGAGGTCGCCTACAGCCACAATTGTTAATGCCAGTTTTTATGTTGTTTAGCAGTTGCTAAAACCATGTCACCTATAGTTTTTCTCAAATGATTTTTTTCTACCACCAAGTTGGACCCTAAAAACAATCCAAACTACAATGTAGAAATAAATAATCAATGGTGCAGTGACCGATGACGTCAGTTAAGACTGTGAGGGAAGGAGTGACATATATGCAAAAGACAGTCAAAGAATGCATGCAGACTCTGATAGTAATTTTCAAACCCTAAAATGTGACCAATAGCAATAATTACCGTTAGTATAATAATTTACGTTATTATTAACACAACCACAACTGTACTTGTTAACGCACAGATTCATGCCAACGTCTAAGCTGTCATTATCATGACAAACTGAAGGAGGAAAAAATGCTCAAAAATATCATCCGATTCTTCTTGACACCAACCTGACAGAGGGGCGATTCAGTATCTTGCCCGAGGAGACTTCAACATGTTAACAGAAGGACGGAGAATCGAACCAGCAACATCCAGTTTGGGAGACGAACTCTCTAGCACCTAAGCTGTGCCACCCCCTGGATCAGTGACATGCTGCGTTGCAAAGCAGCAACAAAGGAACATGGCGATGATGTCAATCAGCAATAAGCTGCAACATGTCGGAAACACAAGGCTACTGTTGAGTGTACAAAGCCATCTAAATGATGGAAATTGAAACAATACAGCTGGAGCGTCTGAAAACAAGCAGTTAAACAAAATGACAGACAGTATTTTTCTTTTGCTTAATAATTCATGGAGGATTGAGGGCTGCTCTTTGCCTGGAAGCCAGGAAGCTTGCTGTGTTTGCGCAATTTCCAAACACAGTGTTTTTCTAGCAAAAGGGGGCACCTTGCCCAGCCAAAGAATCCCAAAAGCACATGAAAAAATAACATAAATACAGAAAAGTGTGTTTTTCTGCCAAACACATTAGCTCTCGTTGTGTAGTTAAGCCTTTGTAAGGCAGATCTGTGACCCTTCACTCAAAATAGCACAGTTCATTGGCCAAGTCTTTGCCTCTGGAGGAGACTCCTCCGCTTGGTCTTTGACAGCCCCCCTTGAACTCTGGCGAACCCTGGTGATAAAGTGGATTGATGAGTGGGCAATCTCTGTCTACCAGATGCTGCTCTGGCCATGAAATCTGGATGGGTGCCAGAGCGAGTAAAGACTGGATACAAACAAAAATATATGCTTGTGTTCCTCAGACTGGGAACATTCCAAAACAAGCGTAAAGGGGCCTTAAAATTAAATTTTTATCCATTTGAATAAGTGGCAGTTATTGGATGAGGACTGAGGAAGGTGCTCTGACAAAACACTACGAGGTCGTTGGGGGAATCGATCTGAATATTCCAACTTTTTGTGGAAAAAAAAACAAAAATGTCTTGACTAATATTGTTATTAGTTTGGATGAAAAACAGAAAACAGTGTCCCATTCGTAATTGTTGTGCTATTAGTTCCAAAATTCTGTAATTACCTCACTGGGGCAAAAATAAGACCGCTCTGAGTATGCAATCAACAAACGGTGGCCACACTAAAAGGCCTCTTCAAACTGTGTAGTTCAACTGCTGACTATGCAACATCTGGGCTGTTTTTAGCTTCCAGGAATTGTGTACCGGTCCTTGCAACATGGGGCCGTGCATTACCATGGTGATGCTCGAAGATGGATTGAACAACAAAAGGCCATGGTATCTCTGTGCATTCAACATGTCATCAATAAAATGCACCTGTCTCTGTAGTCCATACATAAGCCTGCCCATACCATAACCCCGCCCCCGCTCCATCTGCAACACAGGCAACACACTCAGCGAACATGTCACCCGTGGGCGTGTTTGGGATGCTCTGCATTGGCGTATAACATTTGAAAGAAATGGTGGTCACATCACACCAGATACTGATTGATTTTGTGGGCCAACCCCACACCCCCCAATACAGTTAAACTGCACATTTTGGAGTAGCCTTTTAGTGTGGCAAAGCTAAGTTATACCGGTACAATAAGTGTATTTTTTTTTTACGGAAAAAGAACCTGCAAAAGGTTGTAAAAATGTGAATTTGACTGATATTTCGGTGAAACACGCCTCAAAATGGAGCTTTTTCATCTTTGCAAAGGTGATTTTTTTTCAAATAATTTCTTAAATATGTGTTTTTAATGTTGTGGCACACAGGAATTCTTCTACTGTAAGACTGCGGAAGTCCACATGTATGTAACTCTCCCTTCACATAACGTATCCAATTACCTGCACAAATAAAGAAGCCATTCACTGCTGTGATTGATAACCATGAGGTGAAATGAATCCTGCTCTCTGCTCCATGAACATGCACGTGTCATCGACTTGTTGATCTTAACTCCTCACAGGTTTTTTTTTTTCTTTTCCTTGTTGACGTTCATGGCTCTCAAACAGAACAAGGAGCTTTTGTGGCTGATTGCGCCGGTATGACAGCTGATAAATGAGGAAGTGGAACACACATGAGTAGATTGGACGGCATTGTTCGCTAAATGACAAGATCTGTCTTCCTCCCCGCCTTCTTAATTATCCTTCCCGTTTATAATTACACGTGTGAAGGTCCCGAGGACAATCACTGTTGTGTTGTGCTGTCTGCTCGCTCAAGGCAGATGAGATAGGCAGACAGATACTCCAGAGGCCGACACCGCTTGTTAATGAAGGTTCCTGCCAGTTGTTTGAGATCTAGGTGTTTGTTAATGTGCTCCATTCTTAACACCCTTTTGCTGTTTTTCACTTCAATAACAGAGCCAACGTGTATGTGTGTAAAACTGGTGGTAGTGATTCACGTGCAAAATCACCACCTTATCGTGGTGGAGGGGTTTGAGTGCCCGAGTGATCCTAGGCGCTATGTTGTCGGTGCTTTATGCCCCTGGTCGGGTTACTCAAGGTAAACAGGTTCTAGGTGACGGCCCAGACTAAGAGTTATTCAGAAGACCCTAATGATGAAGAATATCAAGAGGAGTGACCATACATCACCCGGACGTGGGACACCGGGGCTTCACCCTGGAGCCAGGCCTGGGGAAGGGGCTCGCAGGCGAGCGCCTGGTGGCAAGGCTTTCACCCGTGGGGCCTGGCTGGGCCTAGCCCAAATCAGGAACACGGGAACTCCCCCCCGCAGACCCACCACCTGCAGGGGCAAGTATAAGGGTCCGGTGCAATGCGATTTGGGCAGTGGTCGAGGGCGGGTGTCCGGGTGACCTGGTCTTCGGCAGCCAAATCTGGCTCTTGCAACATGGAATGTCACTTCTCTGGTGGGGAAGGAGCCCGAGCTTGTGGAAGAGATAGAGACATTCCAACTAGATATAATCGGACTCACCTCAACCCACAGTTTGGGCTCTGGAACCAAATTCCTTGAGAGGGGCTGTACCTTGTTCTTCTCTGGATTTGCTGCAGGGGAGAGGCGGCGAGCTGGTGTGGACTTATTATTAGCCCCCCGGCTTGGTGCCTCTGTGCTTGAGTCATCCCCGGTGAACGAGAGTACCCGGCCTTCTTGAAGTCTATCAGAGGGGTTGTGGAGAGCACAGCAGCTGGTGACTCCATAGTTCTACTGGGAGACTTCAACGCCCATGTGGGCAATGACAGTGTGACTTGAAGAGGCGTGGTTGGGAGGAACGGCCTCCCTGATCTGAAACCGTGTGGTGTGTTGTTGCTGGACTTCTGTGCGAATCCCAGTTTGTCCATAACAAACACCATGTTCGAACATAAGGATTTCCATAAGTGCACTTGGCACCAGGACACCCTAGGTTGCAGGTCTATGATCGACCTTGTGGTCGTATCATCAGACCTGCGTCCGCATGTTCTGGTAACGCGGGTGAAGAGAGGGGCTGAGCTGTCAACTGACCACCACCTGGTGATGAGTTGGATTAGATGGCGGGGAAGGATGCCGGACAGACCTGGCAGACCCAAACGCGTAGTGAGGGTGTGCTGGGAACGTCTGGCAGAATCTCCCGTTCGTCGAGTCTTCAACTCTCATCTCCGGCAGAGCTTCGCCTGCATTTCGAGGGAGGACCGGGATATTGAGTCCGAATGGGCCGTATTCCGTGCCTCTATTGCTGAGGCAGCCAGTTGTGGTTGCGGCCGCAAGGTGGTCGGTGCCAGTCGTGGTGGCAAGCCCCGAACCCGATGGTGGACACCGGGGGTTAGGGCTGCTGTCAAGCTGAAAAAGGAGTCCTATCGAGCATGGATGGCTTGCGGGACTCCCGAAGCAGCTGACAGGTACCGGCAGGCCAAGCGGCACGCGGCTTCGGCGGTGGTCGAGGCAAAAACTCGGGTGTGGGAGGAGTTCGGTGAGGCTATGGAGCACGACTTTCGGTCGGCCTCGAAGAGGTTCTGGCAAACCGTCCGACACCTCAGAAAGGGGAAGCAGCCCCCAGTTCACACTGTTTACAGTGCGGACGGGGGCTTGCTGACCACGACTGTGGATATAGTTGGTCGGTGGAAGGAATACTTCGAGGCCCTTCTCAATCCCACTGACATGCCTTCCATAGAGGAAGCAGAGTCTGAGGATACGTACGTGGACAGTTCTATCACCGTGGCTGAGGTAATTGGGGTAGTCAAATCACTCCCCAGTGGCAAGGCTCCGGGGGTAGACGAGTTCCGCTCAGAATTTCTCAAGGCTCTGGATGTTGGAGGACTGTGTTGGTTGACACGCCTCTACAACATTGCATGGAAGTCAGGAACAGTACCTCTGGACTGGCAGACCGGGGTGGTGGTCCCCATTTTTAAAAAGGGTGACCGGAGGGTGTGTTCCAACTATAGGGGGATCACACTCCTCAGCCTTCCTGGGAAAGTCTACTCCAGGGTGCTGGAGAGAAGGGTACGACCGTTAGTCGAACCTCGGTTAGAGGAGCTGCAATGTGGTTTTCGTCCCGGTCGCGGAACACTGGACCAGCTCTACACCCTTGCAAGGGTACTTGAGGGTATGTGGGAGTTTGCCCAACCGGTCTACATGTGATTTGTAGACCTGGAAAAGGCATTCGATCGTGTCCCTCGTGGTGTCCTGTGGGGGGTGCTCCGGAAGTACAGGATTAGTGGTCGCTACTACGTGCCATTTGGTCCTTGTACAATCGAAGCAGGAGCCTGGGTCGCATTGCCAGCAGTAAGTCGAGCTTGTTTTCGGTGAACGTTGGCCTCCGCCAAGGCTGTCCTTTGGACAGAATTTCAAGGCGCAGTCAAGGCGTTGAGGGAGTCCAGCTTTGTGACCTTAGGGTCTCCTCTCTTGTATTTGCAGACAATGTGGTCCTTATGGCCTCACAGGCTGTGACCTTCAGAGTTTACTGGAGCAGTTTGCAGCTGACTGTGAAGCTTCAGGGATGAGACTCAGCACATTCCAAATCCGAGGCCATGGTTCCCAGTCGGAAACGGGTGGACTGTACCCTCCGGGTTGGGAGTGAGGTCTTGTCTCAGGTGGAGGAGTTCAAGTATCTCGGGGTCTTGTTCACGAGTGAGGGACGGTTGGAGCAAGGAGTTTGCCAGGTGGATCGGTACAGCGTCAGCAGTAATGCGGTCACTCTACCGGAGCGTCGCGGTGAATAGAGAGCTGAGCCGGAAGGCAAAGCTCTCTGTTTACCAATCGATCTACGTTCCCACTGTCACCTATGTCTGGACTTCCCTACTGAGACTGCTGCCCCCGTGACCCAAACCCGGATAAGCGGAAGAAAATGCAATGGAATGGAACCATTTCTTTGAAGGCAAATTTTTGGAGGTCACGGCGCCCTTTAGAATTTATATTGCTTAATAGACCCACTGCTTTTGCAAGCCTAAGAATAAAAAGTGTAGCTTGTTGGGAATGGAACACAATCACCATTCTAAGTCAAAACACATCTTGGACCCTGAATATTTTACGGTGTTTTTATAAACAAACAAAACCAATAGTACGATGCGCTGACTGCAGAACATCATATGATGTCATGGATGTAAGATGATGATTACGCGATGACGCTCTTTCAAAACCACAGACAAATTTTAGATAAACTATTACGCATATTACTGGTATGTATGTGTGAGGGAATGGAAGAAAAGCCCTAAGTCACTTTATACTGAGAGAACATCAAAGGGTGAAACGGGAAAGCAGTGATGTCATACTGAAAGAGAGTAGCCCTTTCCCAGCATCACCTCAGATTGCTGTGATGTCATCCTTGCTCACCGCCCCTGAACCATATAGATGCATCACTTCAAATGAGACGTGCTAACAAGCAAAAGCAGTGGAGGAGAATGAGCACCTACAGTTGATAATAACACAAAAGGTATTCAAGAGGCGACTGGGGACTGCAAGAAAATGAAGTGTTGCAGCAAAGTGATGACCGTGGAGTAAGTAACCAGAGCTAACTCATAGCCACCTATGAGTGACCAGCAATTTTAACACCCATAGGGTAGTGAATCAGCACCATTAGACCCAATTGCTGGCTCGCAACCATGTAACCTAGAGCAGTTTCCAGCAAACATTTCAACAAAGCCACGTACACGCTTAGTATTTTTTGCACAATGGCTGGCAGATTCTTGCCATTAACGTGGCACGCCGCTGAAATGATTTGCTCCAATTCTGTGAGTGTGCATGGTTTGTTGCATAAACAGACATGAATTACTTGAAAACAAGGCGATCGATCAGAGGTGAAAGCTTATCTTCCAGGTCAGACATCATAACTGTGGCAGACAAAATTCGCGTTTCTAACACGTCTGTCTGCGTTTTTCACCGCGCTAGTTTGCATAAGTACTCGGGGTGTCACGAGATGACAATGCAGAAGATTGGGCCCATGAGAACACGATGAGACAGGATTTTAACCTTAATTTTGAGAAAAGTGCAACGAAAAAATATTACTTTTTTATTTAACCGAGTTACAAAACAATGCAGGTGCGTTTGGTTTACTGACGCACAAAGATAATACTGTCAAGATTTTTAGAGACCAAATAAACCACTGTTATAATAATCTCCTGTATAATAATAATAGCAATACATAACAATAACACAGGTCACCGTTTTTCTTGTCTTTGTCTGTTTACATCAGGGCTGTTCAGCTGTCCTTTGATATTTATAATAAAAAAATATATATAATAAAAAATATAACATAACATATACATTTACATACATTATAAGTACATCAAAATTTAAAGACAAATCTTTATGTTTTTATTAGATATGTGTGTTTTTTCTAGTTACATTATGCATTTTTGCTGGAATGAGCCACATTCCGACCCCTGTGACCCCCTTTGGATGCCAATGCGTGTTTTGCCAAGAAGGCGTTGTGGAGCAAGGCGATGGAGGATCGTGTCCAAACTCTACATTCTTGGCATTGTTGGTCAGGGACTGGAGCTATTGTGGAGTTTTTTTTTCTCCACAGCTTTTGGACATGCGTTGCATGGTGTTACGGAGATAGATCACTCCCGCTTGATTCTCCACCTTTGTTGATGGCTTGTATTTAATTACCAAATAAATGCATGACATGGGAAACACATACATGCGCACCCTTACTTGCTAAATATAGCACCTATGTTGCCAAATTGTCAACACAAATCCATTCTATGTATGAGGTGTTATGAAACACAGCCAGTGATTGCCGGTACTTGAACGTTGACGTTGGGCCAATAGCAAAAAGCATCAATAGAACTGCTCGGTGATTAAGGGTGCGGGCAAATCCAAAAACACCCACACATCACCGGCTGATGCTGACGCTGTGAACACCATTATGGGGTGCATAAAGCACTTCATGTACGCGTTCTATAAAGCCTTGCACATTGCCACGTCTATATTACCAGATTACCATTCAGAGCAGCCATGCCATATTTCACAGTTTGATTGGCTTCCGGCTACCCCATACAGCTTTTCCTCAAACAGGAAATCTCCTCACATTTTAATCTCGTGAGATCTCGGTATGAGGATATGATTAATCTATACTTGTGAGGTAATTGTTTTCCCATTTTCATAAGCATTTTCAAGTTCCAGCAATATTTTAACTTTACTTTTAGTGTTGCTTGTTATTGGTCACTTCAAAACGGAGCGTGTTCATACTCCATGCTTCACAGGTTCAGCAGCCACCATTCCTCTGTCTGTCACGGTACTTTGAGGTAACTCCAGACTGTCTTTGATCATCGCGGAGCTGATCATTGGCTTTGCCCTTCTGGTAATTCTTCGATCCATTTTCATAGTTGTGTTCCGTTATCTGCCACGTGTCTCTGGTTTTGCGCTCTATTTTAAGGCAGTGGAGATCATTTTACCTGAACAGCCAAACATTTTCTGCATCTCGTCATACGTTTTTCCCTCTCCAATCGATCTCCAATCAAAGTTTTTAATCAAAGTTGTTCTTTTGAACAATGTCTTGAATAACCCATTTTCTAAAACAGGGGCCACCTGATTCAAAACTATTTTTTCACAAAATTGGTCACTGATCACTGTTTGGATGCCACACTGCTATTTTTTTAACACACCCCTTTCAAATAATTCCCCATTTGTACAGCCTTAAGAGCATGCAACTTGTTTGCCATGTAACAATAAAAATATACTAATAAACTGTGATCAATCCGGTTAGTCACATTGGACTGCTATTATTTTGCTTATATTATACTTGACGACTACGCTTGTTTGACTCCAAAGTGTTTGAGTTAGATGGACAGATAGATACGTTATTAATCTCCAAGAGAACGTATTACGTAAGGTTCCTTGCAATGCAGCAACGCTATAAGGCGTAAATGTGTAACGGTTGCCAGCCAGTGTGGCTGCCAAGTGTACGCTGGTAAATCTCACCCGCTCAGCCTCAGGAGCTGTGATGAATGTTGACAATCCGGGCTTTTGGCCCAGCGGTCAGCACTCTTGACTCCCATTCCCAATTTCTTGTGTTCAAGGCTGAAAGAGGCGGGTTACATCTGGTAATACTGGCTTCTGCTAGTGGAAATGTATCAATAGCCACCAGAGCTCGGTTGGTATCGTGCAGTGGACCAGGCAGCTCTATCGCTCAGCATTCACACTCAATTTGTAGATGTTGAGGAAATTCCACAATATTAACCGCTATAGACACTCTGGAGGCTGTCATTAGGGACAGCAGTGGTTGGGAACAGCGAGTGACCTGCGGGTCTTCAGGCAGGCCTTGTAATTTCATCTTAATGAAGCCGATGAATAAATGATTTGAGGCACTCTGCATTGAGGAGTCTGATCCGCCATCAGCAAACCTCCACGGGCCGATGGATAACCACAGGGGAGACCTCCTTTTTGCTCTTTCCCCATCCTTTAACCTTCCCAGTTTTGCACTCCTCCATTTTTCTTTCTCACCTTGCACCCTTCCTCCCATTTCATCTTCCCCGCCTCCTTCAGTAGCAGATAGTGAAGTCAGTCTGACTGACTCATCAGATCATAAACAAGCGGTGGATGTTTGCATCCTGTGCATGCTACCTCATTTTGACATGATGCTGATAGTTATTTTACTTTCTTCTTTCCAAGTGTCCCGAGTTGGGTGGGGGTAAAATGTAACTGAGAGATCCAGCAATCTCACTCTGTGGACCAGCAAACAAAGATGACAGTAATAAAAAGAAGGGCCAATTGCTTTTTCATTTCATTTCCGCTGGGAAATCAGGTGGTGGGACGAATAAAGGAGCTATAATAATAAAGTTTAAGAAAAAAGGGCCTATGGCTTTCCATTCCCTCAGCAAAGCGCAGGCAACATCCACTGTGGACAGTGCATCACTCAGGGTCGTCCACATTATTGCAGGGAAAGCAAGAGGCTATGAAGCCAGTGGTTGGGAACTTTACGATTGAAAACATAAAGTCCTGAGCTCGGGGGGGGGGGGACCATCACATCCACCATGGAAGAAACTGACAATATGTTGCAAGGACATCGAAAGATGAAATCCGAACACATTTATTGTCTTCATGCTGAGAGAACAAGGTGGAAAAAGTAGTATGCGGTCAATGGGGGGAAAAAGGATAAATCTATCCGACAAACAATCTCCGCTGCTACAATCTGATGCAATTCACACATTTCTGAGAATACATTTTTAGTTAATAACGCAAGGTTGAAGGAGCTCAACTGTGAGGGTAGCTCAGGCTGTACTGTGAACATGCGATACATTTTTCCTGCAAACTCAGTTACAAGCAAGTAGCAATTGGGACTCAACAGTATCTGAAACGTAAGAATACATGACGATAATATAAATGATTATCCGTAAATAAAGGATTTTATCCATCCATCCATTTTCTATGCCGCTTATCCTCACTAGAGTTGCAGGGCGCTTATTTCATTTAAAAACTAATACACAGACACACATCCCATAGTTTTTGCATGTATATGTTGTTTGTTGCAAGCGGACTCGTCCCACTTTGTCCCACTTTGTGAATACATTGTATTTACATTGCATATACCAAATGCTGGTACTATGTGGAAAAGGTAAGATATGATGACCTTGTTGAGTGCTAATATTTGTTGGTGCACAAACTATTTTTAATTAATTTATTCAAACAACGACGTAATAATCTTCCGCCGGAGAGTTGTGGGAACACAAGCTGGTCCGTGGGTCAGAAAAGGCTAAGACCACTTTAAATAGACAACCCAGTAACATTTTCATGCAATCTCATCTTGTCAACAAAAACTCACACACAACTCGTCACGCTGTAGTCTCGTTTTGTCACGGTTGATGAAAACCCTGATAGATAATGCGACGAGCAAAGTTCTTTTCTGCAGAATGTGCATATGTGAGGGGAGTAATCCAAAGTGAGAGACTAAGGCTGAACACCCAAGAATATTTGAGTCAGGAGATGAGCATATGGAGGACTTCTACAGAAAGGACTCTGCTAGAACATACCATTAAAGAACATCATATGTTGGCATATGAGGGAGGCTACATACACCGTATGATGGGTCATGAGGAAGGCTACTAAAAACTACTACTACTTGAAAAAAATGTCTGCCCTTTAAGGGGTGGGGGACATGATAGAAAATAATTGAGAACCCCTACCCTACCCTAATAACTTACCTGAAACCAGAATCCTGCACAGGTCCAATTTTACAGTTCCAAATTAACTGGTCAATAACATAATCTGAATACGACTTGTTATTAGTCGATAACGTCGTTTCGGACCTTCCACGGACCTCAATCCCGTTACCCGTGAGTATATAAATGGTCATGGTTCATCATAAAAATCCTATAATCAGATATTTTTTATTCACATAGTGTATATCAGTCAAACACTGGTTTTTGATAGGTGTCAGTGGTTAGATTGTTGCAAGATTCCTAACATAACCCAGGCCATAAACCCTTACACTAAATTGTGTCCCTACGTCAAAGCAACCTTTGTGGAAATAGTTCGGTTCATGAAAGAGCAAGTACTGCATATATGATAGTTTCTTTTCTTTCCCAACCTTTTTCAGCATACAGTATTTACTGTTGCGTTGATGCTTGCGTACTGTAATCATAAACACTTGTCATTGATTATTTTTGACACGCCTACAAGGAATAACAAAGAGACAAATCATGATCAAGATGAGCTTAAACGATACACTATGCACCAAAAATATGCGCTTGAAAGTGCAACCACACAGGGGATTCTTGACATTGTACCAAACATGGGTGTTTTTCATTGCATTATTCTATGCGGCACCATCATGATGATGCTCATTACCATGGTACATAGTGCAGCTATCTATGCATGAACATCACGCCTAATGGGCCACAATAAAGACACCACTTTCTTTGTTTTATGGCTCACTTTTCTAATGGCCTACTTGGCTTTCATGCCTGCTCTCTCCAAGGAGCCATCCGGATCTCTTTAAGTCCTGCGATATTCGCAACGCACGCCGTGGTTCGCCTCCATTCATTCTACACCCTTCTCCCTGGCAGCCAGGGTCCGTCTGCAGTAGCCCACGGCTCTTCCTGTGCCTTTAGTTTCATTAGCAGGCCCCAGATGCTTTGCTGCTTACAAAATTATGAAGGGCCGAAGCCAACCGCCTCCAGATGGGACCCATCTAAATTCAGATGAGCCGTTTCCTCATATTCAGAGCAATCCCACGTTCATGTCCTACAGTGTCGTCAACAAACATGCTGACAAACACAAACACAAGTGAGAACAAACAGATGCACGCTTTCGCAGGGGAAGCTGTGTGCACGTGTCATGCACACAATCATGGCCTCAAAGGCACACACACACACACACACAGCTGGGAGGAAAAGTGGTTTAGTTAGTGCACTGCTGTCTGAGCTGTCAACTTAAGCTTTTACAGCTTTTATCTTGTTGTTGTTTTGTGGACACAGAGGCAGGAGATTTCCAAAATGGCCATTTTACAGATCCACGCAGAGAACACAACTGCAGGATTTGAGACGTTTGAATTCTTGGGCCGCGTGTGAAAAAAACTATCAAAGCATACCGGAGAACATATTGTATGTATGTACAGTTCAAGGGTTACGGCGTTTCATGACTCTGTCCGCGCAAGCAGAAATGACTTATTACTTACTTTAGGTGGTAAACACGAGACATCATGTGCTACTCCACTAGTCTCAACACTCAACTGTTGTGACCATCAGAATAAAGACAAATATCATGATAAAGTTCCTAATGTAACATACCTGTGACGATAATGTAGTTGATTAACAATCTCTTTATTGCACCCCCCCCCCCCAATTCTTCTACATTCTTCTATTTAGTGTTTTATTATTGTATTTTAAGTCCTTCGTGTGTACAATCGCCCGTTTATCGCTGTTAATTGATTGCAGACCCGACCACAATAAATACAAAGTCAAAACTCAATACAAACAAACTAAAGTTTGTAGTTAGACCATAGAAAATCTTTTTATGACTTTCTAAATACAATTTTTACCACTATTAGAGCCCTGAAGACATGAAATAACACCTGTATAGTCACCTTTGTAAGTGTTTCCAATTTACTTATTCTAAACTTGAAGTGTTTCAAGCAAAGTGTGGGAGACAAAGTAAGAAGCCTAAACCTTAATATTTCCACACAGAATGACAGGAGAACTGGGACAAGACAGAGTGAAGATAATCCAATCTAATGTCATGTGACATTACTGACGTTTAGAATACTACATAGAACTTGTTTTTACATATTTTTGGACTATTAATAGTCCATAGCCACAAAACAGCATCCATTTATGAAATAATAATTAAAAAAAGAAAACATGAACTATTGGAGCATAATGACAAGTGGCCAATTGCTAATCAAAATCAGCTAATTGTAACTCGTTCCTAACATGCATAATGCCACTTTTACGCTGCACAGTACCAGTTGGTATCTGCTTGGCACAACTCTCCTCACCTTGATGTGGACACCTTTCCAATGCAGGATGTAAACTGCAACAAAAACCCTGCATTGCACGCATCCGTCTGACTAGACTGTAAAAATGGCAACAGTGGAGGAGAGTAAGGGCTTCCTATATTTACTTTTTGACCTTTTTTTTCCTGAGGACTGTGGAGTATAATACTGCAAAGTCCAGAGCAATGTTGAGACCGCATCCATCAATGTATTTTCTTTCGCTTATCCTGGTTCATACTTCCCAGTCTCTGGCCACCTCGTCCAGTTTTACCAAGGGCACATCAAGGTGTTCACAGATAAGCTGTGAGACATAAACCATCCAGTGCGTCCTAGGTCTGCCCGGGGGTCTCCTCACAGCTGGACAGGCCCAGAACATCTCACCATGGAGGCGTTTACAAGGCATTTTGACTAGATCCCTAACCCACCTCATCTGGCTCCTCTGGACGTGAAGGAGCAACGACTTAAATGTGAGCTTATCCTGGATGACCGAGCTGCTCGCCCAATCTCTTAGGGTTAGTCCAACCACCGTACAGAGGAAAGTCATTTTGGCCAATGGAAGGGTGGGAACATTGATCGACCAGTTGAGGCTGTGGACTAAAATACTGCAATGTCCAGAGTTAAGTCACAAAGACGCTGAAGGCAGCGAGGCTATAGGTCACTGCAGCTGAGTAGAGACTGTGGAACATATGCCACAATGTCCAGTGCTCCAGTGTAGCACCATGGCAGAGTAAACCAAGCAGGTGGAGAGAAGAAACAGAATCCATCAGCAGAGACTCTGCACTCCTGTCCTGGCCAGGAATGCAGATCAGTCCCAAGGAGCGTCTTAATATGTCCCATAAACACCTAACAGCGTGGCTTTGAAAATCGCTGTGATACCCATAAGCCATAAATTGGAGTCGCGGAGCCAGTTAACCGTTGTGCTGAGTGCAACCAATAAGCTTCTGCAACCTATATAGTCTAGCAAATGCTTTACGGTTATTCTGCACAGCATGCAACATCACCCGGCCGTATGGGAGTCCCACACAGAGCACAGGAAGTATTGCGTGCTTTGGCCTGGGATACACTGGGTTTATAGCTACAAACTATTTTTATCGAGCACAAGGGTTCAGGTTGTGGAAACAGAAAGGCAATCATGAGGTCTTTGGTCTCCAATACTAAAAGCAGCCGCTGACTAACAGTACAGTAATCAGGGGACTGTTGGCTGCAGAGAAAACTGCAACGCCTCACCTACTTCATTATAAGATGACACAACCAATTTGTACCTCTGCCTGCTGCAATCTACCAAATCTCCCCTGACAAAAGCATTTAGATTAGAGCGCTTTCAGGGAGGACAGCGCTGACATGAGTATGCGGCCTGTAAAGGGGAAATGAAGTGGCTTTTTAATTCTCCTTCAGGCAAACATAAAACTGTCCAGGTCAGTCATTGGGGGGTTGAATGGAGGCGCTAGAAGTTGTCGCCCTCATCACTTTTATTTCTTTGCTCACATTGTTGTTCCGCACACCACCGGCTAACACAAAACCACCCTGATGCTCATCCAGGAGATTATTCATGTACTTGTTATATTTTTCTCTCCCATTATTTTTCCCACATAATCCTCTGTCACTTCCTCTGGCAGAGCGCTAATGAGTTTCTGCGAACCAGGGAGCTGTTGATTGGTAAGATTAGCAGTCTCTGTCTTGCTCGTTCCCATCTCTTCTTTTGCTTGATAAACCCCCTCCTGTTTTTTTCCTATACTGAAAAAAGGCAGCGGTAAAATGCAAAAAAACTAAACAAAACATGACATAGAGAGTGTTTCATCTTAAAATTGGAGAGTTTCTTTTTGACAGATAGTAAATGTTGTGAAAGCCGGCTATGTTCTTAAGTACAGCAAAACAAATCAAGGGCGATGTGCAGTCAAATTCCCTCACTCTTTGTGCGGCTTCATAAGAAAATGCACTACGTGTCATAAAATGATTAAGCCAAATAATCCAAAAAATGTAGACACTTCTTAAAATAAACTGACAAAAATCAAATTTAAAAAATGAGGACAAACTTTTCATTCATTCATTCATTCATTCATTTTCTGTACCGCTTATCCTCATTAGGGTCACGGGGATGCTGGAGCCTATCCCAGCTGGCTTTGGGCAAAAGGCGGGGTACACCCTGGACTGGTCGCCAGTCAATCGCAGGGCACATATAGACAAACAAACATTCACACTCACATTCATACCTATGGACAATTTAGAGTCGCCAATTAACCTAACATGCATGTTTTTGGAATGTGGGAGGAAACCGGAGGACCCGGAGAAAACCCACACACGCACGGGGAGAACATGCAAACTCCACACAGAGATGCCCAACGGAGATTGGAACCCAGGTCTTCCAGATCTCCTGACTGTGTGGCCAATGTGCTAACCACTCAGCCACCGTGCGGCCCAGGACAAACTTTTCTTTAAAAAAAAAAAAAATGTTGTATACTGTATATTCACATATGTATATATATTCACTATCAGTGAAGTAACAACTGGTAGACGGCAATAAGAAAGGATGTCATCCTTCCTAGCTGCTAGATATTTGATTGATAACTAGCTTAATTGCATTATAGTCATCTCTAGGACTATTTGCAGTTCAAATTTTATGGCCTCACTATCACGATTTTTCACAACCAATGATTTATTACTATTTCGTGGTTGACTACAGCCTGTTATGCTGTGGCATAGTTGGTGGCAAATGTTAAAAATGTTAAATTAAAAAGTGTCTCTGAGGAGATTGTTTTTTCCCCAAATTATTAGAACCCGACACGGGGAATTTTACAACCGTGAACACTCTCAATTTGAAAAGGTGTTAAAAATGGTCCGCTGGGAATAGAACTCCACTTACAATGGAAACATCAAAAAAAATGGTCAATCAACAATTATTGCAAAAACAAAACACGCAACTGGCCGAATAAAAGCAAAACAACATCAGCAAAGTCAACAGTCCTCTCTGGAATCAGACGTCCACCAAGACTCTAGCCTGTCAGGTTCAAAGACAATCTGAAATCAAAATACTCTTGAACAGTACAAATAACTGGCAACTGTCGCTACTGCATTTTTAAACATGTTAAACGATAGGCTTCTACGAAAGCAAGAGTAATAAGTAAGCTGTTCGGTTCTGCCATTTTAACACGACACTAACCACCCAGGTTCTTTAAGACTTTCAACTTTGAAGTAAAAAACTCTGAAGTAGTCAAAAAGTAAGTTTAAGAATGTACTCTAGTAGGAGTGAATGCAACCAATGCCAGCACTGGAGAGAAATGTCAGCCAGCTCATTAAACTTTTAGTGAAGCCCGAATGGTCTCTCAAGTTCCTCTTCTTCAAAGGCCATGTGTTGAGGCGGTCCAAATGATCAGGAAATTTTCAGTTAACTATTTGCTGGTGTATTGGTCTGATCTGGTTTCAGCCAGTCCTGGTTTAGATGGCTGGCATCTACGCCACAAGACATGAAGGTCCATCTATCCATCCATCCATTTTCTATATAACGCTCATTCTCACTGGGGTTGTGATTATGCTGCAGCCTATTCCAGTTGTCTTTGGGCGAGAGGCGAGGTACTGCGGGCTACTCACCAGCCAAACGCAGAGCAGAGACAGGTGACTCATATTAAAACTACACTACGTGTGTGTAATGATTAAAGAACTGGGTGTGCTAGTTCCAAGTGAACGGCCTTGCTATTTATTGTGTGTTGTCTGCCTGGTATAAACAAGTGCAAATATTTTGCAGTACTTATCCAAAAGAGAGAATTATGGAAAGTATTCCATTCATACCACAGGAAAGTGGTTTTTTTGTTCACTATTGTTTATGTAAATGATTGTATTGTATGTCCTTTATGTGTACAGCGTGACTTTACAGTGTGACTATACAGTGTGACACCAATTGTATAGCGTTTAACTTTTGATACAGCGTTCTACTAATTTTCTGAGACATTTTCATTGACAGCTCATTTTTTTGCAGCCGTGCAGTGGACGAACCTGACGGCAAAAGCCTATGAGTGTTTTTAGGAGAACTACAAAAAATAAAATAAAATAGAAACGCTACAAGCACATTTGCTTACTTGACACCTGGGACAAATAAACAAAACCAGTTTTAATATCAGCACTAACTGGATGCAATTGAATTCAAAGACTACACGGGGAATTGAATAATTACTAAAGAGAAAAACATTGCTTTGCACAGAGGAGATACATGCTGCTGAGATAAGGAGAAGTAAAAATTTGTATTATTGTGGAACATCTGTGGACCGGTCTATTGTATAAATATGGCTGCTATTGTGCATGTGCTTCAGGTCCAAGGCTACCAAAATACGCAAATGTTCCTGAGCAGCTAAATGGGTCACTTGACGTGTTTATGAAGCGAATCTGTTTAGAAATGACTCGTTAGTCTCGGTTTTCATGCTTAAATTACCCGAGTCGGTCCCTGTCCTGTTTGCCCTTAATTAACAAGCACTCAATTCCCCTATTAATTAGCACAAGCTATTAGGTATTTTACATCACTCTTCATTTGCCCACAATTAAAATGTCTATTATTAAAAGGCACGCCACATGCTTAATTGTGTGAGTGGCTCGGCAGGAGAGGGAGGGCCTCACTTGTCTCAAGAACAAGACCTGCTGCAGCCTCCAAACTGTGACACGCTAACTACTTTGGGAGCCAGATGGCCGAGCACAGCGATTTGAGTAGGAGGATGGAGGTGTAGAGAGCATCAGTCCAAAAACTGGCTATTAGCAGAAGTGACAGGAAGCATAGATTTAAGGTTGGAGGGCACAACTTTATGCTATAGCACACGTGACCGATGTTCTTTTGGGGGGTGTTTGAATTCATCCTTACAGGTCATGCTATATACGTTAATTATTCAAAAGAATTATTGTAACCATGTCATTAAAGAGCATGGTGCTCTCAAACGAAGCATTAGTTTCATTGAACAATAGGGGAGGCAGTAAAGTTTATACCAATGGTTTTTACCGTATTACCAATTTGTTCCAAAACATCTAATGAAAACTGAAACAAAAAGATGCATTTTTTTAATAGGAATTTATCTAAATCCAATTAAACCGTTCCAGAAGACCAAAATATTAACAAAAAATACATTTGAAAAAGAATAATTATAGTTTTACCTGCAGAAAACAATGAAGGAATGAACATTTCACATCACTTTCACCGTTATTGAAGACTCCAACAGCTTCTCAACATTTTGTTAGCACCTCTACCCATGTCGCTTGGTTTCATCTTTCGTCTCCAACATGGAAGTTATCGTTGATGGACCAAACAGAGTAGTTTGTGTAGCAGTCTCATTTGAGTTTGCCAAATGTGCCTTACAGAATACCACAGTATTGTCAAAGCAAAGTATGCACACACACACTTTCCTTGCCTCTATTGCCAAAAAGCTTGTTTGTGTCATGTTTGGTTGGTTTGTTTACACGTGGTCTGGTTCCAAGTGCCTTCAGATAGCTTTTCCTAAGGTATAACTGTAACCTTGCTGGTCCAGCCAGCCCTGCAATTTGTTGCAAATTTGCAAATTGTCAACGTGCACAGCCACACTGGCTTCCACCTGTTACACTCACCCACCTAAATTTCACTCTCTGCCGGGTCACAACATTACTGTAACTCACCTGGTCCAGCCAGCCAAGCTTTCTATCCGCACCCGTACCGGAGTCTGCAGAATTAGAGTCAAAAGCGCTCGCTATCAAGCTAAAAACCCGAGCTGTCAACTCGATGTCCAGCGTGGCTCTCACGGTGCCGGAGAGTGAGGTTTACCAATGTACTTCTGCACAGCAGGCACCCATTACATAATACCTCATGTAAACGATGTGATCGTCTCCTACTGATGTGTAACACATATGGAAGGTAAGACCAAGCAAAGACAATGGAAAAAAATCAAGCTTTGAGGTAGAAACCAAGAAGAAAAGACAAGAGTGGGAGAATTGCTTCTCATTTTCTCACCCTGCCTCACCTTTCTCACCCCTCAAGTCTCTTCCAGGGCTTAACAAGTGGCAAGGGAGGAGGCAGGCCAGAGCTGTGCTGATTGACAGAACAATTACTGCAAACACGCACCCCGATGGAGAGGTAGACAGCTCCAAATAGAATTTCACCAGGGCTGTTGCATCATACGCTTACAGGAATACTTGGGTAGAAAAGCAAAAATTGGCTTGACAGACGGACTCTCTGATTGACAGATGGACGGACTGACTGTCTCGCTGACGGACTCCAAGTCAAACTCTTTGAGAAGCACTCCATTCCTCCGTGTATTAAAACAAGAAAAAATGTTTTTACCCTTGATCCAGTTTGGCTGGTTCTGAACTATTTGGCAAGCCATTCCCTCCGACTCTGACTTTTCATCTGCTCGCTCAGTTTGAGCTGCAGCTATTTTTAGTCTCACACCTACTGACAGTCAGGAAAAAGTGGAAAGTTAATGAAAAGAGACACATCGGAACAGTTCCAGTATAGCTCACATCTAATAAGAGACGGATTATGTGAACTTGTGCATTTTAGACGTTTAAGTTCATGCAGAGGCACTGTTAGAATACGCGTAATATATTCAAATACACAATATATTCAAATCATCATTTAAGGGTTTCAAGAGAGACTGCAAGTGCAGACACTGGAGGATTTTTATATTGCAGTTTGAAGCATAAAAGTTTCGTAAGAATTTCAACTGAAGCTTTATTCATGTGTTAAGTGACAACTGCTGGCTTTCATGGCGACCAAGTGTTTCCCTTGTCTTCTGCTTTCCAACTGTCCTGGTATCTGTCTTTTGCTAGGTGTGTAAGAATGTGTGTGTGTGTGTCACTCTGCTGTCCAACTCTACAGACAGACACAAGAAATCACATGACCTGGTGGCGATCGGGTCGGTCATCATTCAGTTTGAAAGCCCATCCTTTACTGCCATCCTTTACTCGGGTTCAGCCTGCTCTCACTAACTGGATGCTGTCTTCATGTTTTCACATCACTCTAAATGACGATTGTGGTCAAAATGCTTTGGAAGACATGATAGCATACAGATATCATCTGATTTGTATCACTATTAGACATGGTCAATGACTTACAGCCTTGTTTTTCCCAAGTCCCACCTTTGTGCCTCCGTGCAAAAATGTTTTACTTGATGGCAGCCACTTTTTTCACCCAGTCTTGATGGAATTCTACACACGTGTGCTTGTCAGACCCCTAAATATGCGTACCAAACGTGGTGATTGGGTTACCCACTCCAAAGTTACAACGGTTGTTTAGTAGAGCACACCGAGCTGTGTAAGGCATTTTCACGTCAATCTGGCTAAAATTTTGGACTTTAATGGCAGCATCGCTGTGGTTATTTGTTTGGAAAATAATAGCACAGGCAACACAGTGGCACCGGTGAAGCGGTAGTGAACCACACATCTGTTTGTCATTCTCTTGTAACCGAGAAGTATAAAGAAAACGATAAAAACAATATTGTACTCTGCTGAGGGCCTGTCCTCATGGGAATGTTTTCAGGTCCAAACGGTAAAGTGTTTCATCCACACGAAGTTCTGGGTGCCTGTTGGAAAAAGTACATATGCTTTCTCATGAAAACACAATCATACTTTTATCGGCTACATGAGTGCGTACTGCTGGGCTGTCGTAAAATCATGAATGCACCCACGTTTCTAACCCACTGACCCACACTGACCACAACCAGACACCAACGGATAAACAAGTCCTTTTATGGTGATTGCAATGTATTTGTGTGGTTCCACGTAAGAAGTAATACATAGCAGAAAGGAGAGGAGGCTCTTCAGAAGGGGTTGGAGCAGATAGCGAAGACATCTTCTCCTTTTGCAAAAGACAATAAACTGACTCTAGGTTTGTGTCCCTTGCCTGGATGTGTCCGACCAGAGGCAGATCCACATCCAACCAGAGGCACATTCTGACAAGATGCCCGAGCCACCTCATCTGGTTGTCATCAGTTTCTCCCGGATCACAGTGCTTCTCACATTATGTCTAAGAAAACTTACAAAGAAAACTCATTTTGGCCGTTTGTGCCTGCGTTCCTGTCCTCTCAGTCACTATTCCCAAATCTCATGACTGTAGGTGAGGGTAGGAACGTAGATTGACCGGTAAATTGACAGTTTTGCATCATAGTGTAGCTCAGCTCCCTCTTCACCATGATGGACCGATGGAGAGTACGCACCAACCCGCCTGTCCGTTTTGCATTCTATCCTTCCCTCACTCTTGAACAAGACCCTGAAGTACTTAAACTTGTCTACTTGGGGAAACAACTCATTCCCGACCTGGAGATGGCGCTCCACCATATTAGTATTAGTATATGAAAACTTGTTTCTGGCTAGGGAAAATGGCAGTGAATGCTACCAAACGTCAATTAAGACCCGGCTAGCTTTAACATAACTGTCACAGTCAGGTCTGTCACCTGTCAAAATCCACCTGTCTTATCAATCAACATGTTGAGTGAATTTAATCCCACATCCAACTGTCACTCGTTGCCCTCAAGTCTCCAGGACCAACGGGAGAGAAGTCATGGAGTGAGGGATGGAGCGAGAAAAGCATGGATGAAAGGAGATGGAATATAGATTCTTCTACCTGTAGCTGTAAATGTCCCGCGGGACTGTAATCTGCCATTTGTCCCTCCCTGAGACGTCCCCATTTCAGCCAAAGGCAAAAGGCCAAGCTCTGTAGCCTCAGGAAGCAAATGCTGCAGGGGCCCCAGGACGTAAGGCGCCTGTGTCAGGAGATAAAGGTTTTGCCTCTCGGGGTAAGGACTGATGTTTTTTTTTTTTGATAGATAAAGATGGGAGGGATGGCGGAATGATCTTTTTTGGTTCACCTGCTCCCCGTCTACCTGTCTGAGTAATATCACTTTCTTATATTTCCTCTTCTTCACCTTCTCTGTCGAGTTCCCTGTCAGAGTCTCTGTCTTTCTTTCTTTATCACCGCCTCCCTCTGGACCGTCTTTATCCTGTCCTGTGCGAATTTGGATTAGACGGGTAAAGCTCTCTGCACTGTGCCTTTTATTTTATTTTTTATTTTTTTGTATTTATTTCACACATGGAACTGTCCAGATTAAAATTTTAGGAGCTTTTTAGGACATGATGGCGAACACTGCATGACTTCCAACGTTCTGTGGTTACGTACGTACACACTACCATGAACTATCACAACTACACAAAGAGGAAAAACAGAACTAGCTGCATGCTTGTGTCGGGAAAAAATACATAGTGTAAGACGTTTATTTTTTTATTTTATTTTCATAAAGGCCTGACATGACCCACACACACTTAGGCCAGATTATCCCAGAGTTACACAACATTTACATACAACTGACGGAAAATACTGGGAGACACACAATAGATGCAATGTTCTTAACTCCCACTTCTACACAAACTTAACTTTAACTTTGTAGTGGCCGAGGCACCTACTATATGAACCCAATACTTTCATTCATGGCTCTTCCTCATGAGTGACAGTCTAGCGCTGTAATCAAATGTCCATCCATCCATTTTCTATGCCGCTTATCCTCATTAGGGTCACGGGGATGCTGGACCCTGTCCCAGCAGACTTTGGGCGAGAGGCGGGGTACACCCTGGACTGGTCGCCAGTCAATCGCAGGGCACATATAGACAAACAACCAGTCACACTCACATTCATACCGATGGACAATTTAGAGTCGCCAATTAACCTAACATGCATGTTTTTGGAATGTGGGAGGAAACCGGAGTACCCGGAGAAAACCCACACACGCACGGGGAGAACATGCAAACTCCACACATAGATGCCCAACGGAGATTTGAACCCTGGTCTTCCAGCTCTCCTGACTGTGTGGCCAATGTGCTAACCACTCAGCCACCGTGCGGCCCGTAATCAAATGTATCACGTGAATTTTTTATACAATTTGAGAACCCTTCAAATTGTGTGATCGTTGACAAGAACCAGGAATAAAGGCTAAAGAGAAGGAATAGATTGTACAGTAGGAAAAACAGCATGTCTATTTCTGAGCATTTTACCATGTCTAATTTCACTTTCCTTTTTCTTGACGCACCCGCCACTTGACGATTAGAGTTTTTCTTTGTAGGATCTCATGATTTCTTTTGAAAACCGGTCAAAAAAAAAAACAAAAAAAAACGGTCAAAAAATGATATCTTACCTGGTCCCTTGGTTGTATTTCAAATGCTGGATGGTTGACTCACAGCATTCACACAATGAATTAGCCAAGAATATGTTCTTAAAGCTTGTTCACACTGATATTTGACAGTTTTTTTTTTACTGCATCACTACTTTTCACAGGAAGAAGAAGGAGGGCGTCAGGCTGGCTGAGGTGCATCGTGTTGCTACGTGCCGTAACACAGACAGCACTTCATCTGTCCCGTCTACACTACTGAGCCCATCGTTTCTGTCCATTAGCCGTCCATTAGCCTGCAACCAGCCCGTTCGGCCGCTAGGCTAGAACACATGACTCAGGGTGGCAGATGCCTGGTGTTTCTGCGGATGCCCTCTATCAAGCGCTGACAGATGTCAGGACTCCTCTTGGACGGCAACACTTCATCACACTACTGTGTTCTCCCATCCTCGCCCCACTGGATACATCAGCCGCCTCGGCAGACGCTGCACCGTCCACCCACCCCTACACGTTTTTCTCCTATCAGTCATCCATAGAACATTAGCCATCATACTGGCAACCGATGGAACACATGCTAATGTACAGTGAGGCACTTTTTTTTTCTGTGCGGGTTGGTTTAGTCCAACTTACCATTTTGGCCTGCTGGTGGACTTGACCACTGGGGACATGCCGTCTCTGTAGAGGCTCTTGGTCTTGGAGAAGTTGACCACATTGAAAATGACCCTCTGCAAGACAAACATGGAGAGCAACACATTTTACATTTTCATTTATTTTCTTATTTGTTCTTTTGGCTATGTTCACGGCAGGTCAATTCCAATTTTTTTTTATCATATGCGACCTGTATCTGATTTTTTCATGTCAGTGTAAAGAGCACAATTCCAACAATGCGCCTCAGTCTCATTCGTAGGTGGATATAAATGGGATATGTATGCGTTCAGGTGGCATATATCCGACATATACGTCATGGAAAGGCGTGTATTGCCGCGCTTACCGAGACTTTAATGAGTTATCATGCTAACGTACACTTTTCTTGGAGATTATTACTCTATTAGATAATACAATTTTAAGAAAAATCTAATTGTAAAAGGGTTTTTTTTTCAGTACATCAATTATTCATTCATTCCTTCATTTTCTATGCTGCTTTATCCTCATTAGGGTCGCAGGTATGCTGGAGCCTATCCCAGCTGACTTTGAGCGGGAGGCGGGGTACACCCTGGACTGGTCGCCAGTCAATCGCAGGGCACATATAGACAAACAAACATTCACACTCACATTCATACCTATGGACAATTTAGAGTCACCAATTAACCTAACATCCATGTTTTTGGAATGTGGGAGGAAACCGGAGTACCCGGAGAAAATGCACACACGCACGGGGAGAACATGCAAACTCCACACAGTGATGCCCAGTGGAGATTTGAACCATGAACCTCCTGACTGTGAGGCCAATTTGCTACCCACTCATCCACCGTGCAGCCCAGTAGATCAATTAAAAAAATCTAAAAAAAAAGTTTTCGTAATGTTGATTATTATTGGTCTTACTTTGAATTTAACTCCTAAAATCAAAAAAACTTTTGCATCTTCTATCAGATTGACATTCATCAGCACATACAGTTCAAACATCATTTTCTGGAGAAACATCAAACAAAGCAGACTTTCACTTGTATTGCGCTTTTCAACCTTCAAGCTACTCAAAGCACTGGCCATGTTACCCCATTTATCTCCTAATGACGCAGCATCGGGAGCAAATTGGGTATCAAGGATATTTGGTCATGAGAGTAGGAAGAATCAAACCAGCAGCCTTCAGGTTGGGCGGGACGAGCACCCTACCACATAAGCCATGCCTCTCCAAAAATCAAATAATATCATCAACATCACATGTGACAATGTCAGTGAATTCAGTTCAGGGAGCATCAAAAACACAGGAGATCTTGGATCGACGTCGTGCTCTCTTCTCCATCCGCCGCAAGATCATCCAAGATGGATGCCGAGCTGTGGTCGCGGTGGATAAACTTTTTGTCAACGGCCAACTGTACCGGGATCCCAACACCACGCCGTGGCTCTACTAATTCCTGCACCAGGTGATGTAAACTTGCACATACAAGCATGTTAAGGACACGTTAAGGTACTGAACTAAGAATACTGCCAACTGGAAACGGACATGTTATTAGTTCCCTGTCTGTCGCTACGTCACACTTGCAAAGTGATGTTATATGTTTCTGTCTTTTTACTGTTTTCTATCTCCTTTTCTTTTCCCCCTCTTTTCACTCCCTTCCCTCACATCTTCCTGGGTAATGAACACCTCACCTTATTTGCATGTATTAACCAGAACACAGCTAGAACTGAGGCACAACAGGTGTATTTAAAACAAATCTGCATGAGTCCATGAGTCCACTAACACCAGTCAGGTCATGGGTACACTGAGGTTTATCTCGTGGAATGTGCACGGAGCTGGTTCCACTGTCAAGAGACTAAACATTTTTAATCACCTGCAGCATTTCAAGGCAGACAAAATAAAAATAAAAATGAAAAAACACAGGTGCCCAAAGTCTGGCCCGGGGTCTACGTTTGGCCCGCAGATTCTTTTTTGACCCTTGGCAAATTACAAAATGTAATTGAGACATCGCACTAGTAACTACTTAGTTTGCCACCCATACACAAAACTGAGATAAAGCCTGTCAAATACACAGCATCCCTGCTTTTTGCAGGAGTAATTGATAAAATAAAAATATAAGTCGATGCGTTTTCTGTGGGGCTATTTTTGGACAAAAAATGTAAAAAAATGACCAGATATATGCAATGTATGGTGCTGTAAATAGCCACAAATGTGCGGGGATCTACTGTGTCTTTACTGCTTAGCGTGTCTTGGGCTGCACTGCATTTGTTTTTGTGTGGTTTCAAACTAGGGGGCGTGACCCCTGAGGGGCCTGCCGCTTTAATAACAAGCACCTTGTTTATGTTTTTTTTGCCACTTTGTGTGTGTTTAAATTCTCTACTACCGATAATTAAAAACAACTTTTTTTCAGGGCCTTTTTTTTTTTTTTCAATTGCCGGGATTGTCTGAACAAGGTCCCAAGCCAGTGAAATGTCTCCACCCGGTGTCGTGTATTTTTGTATTAACCGCGGTTTTGACCAGCATACCTTTTGGGGGCAGCATTTGTTTGCTAATTCCACAGCTGTTTTAATACGAGGCATAAACAATTTATTCATGTCATCCTAGATGACAGTAACACTAACGTCCTGCAGATGTCCCGTAAACAAAAGAATCACCCCTAACAAGGCAGAAGCGCTGAGGGATGTCGATATGTCTCACACGCAAGAACATCATAATTCTCTAATCTGCTTCTCTGCCTGGCACGCATCCTCTGGACCGGTCTTTGAGGGCGGGCATATCCCGGCACACAACGTGAGAAATGTGGAGAGAGGAATATGCAAATCTGTTTTTTTTTTGAAAGTCAAATGAATGACGACGGTAACACCGCGCGGAGGTAAATGAATCTTATTGATGGAGCATATCAAATTACCATCCAAGTCTAGGTGGTGAAAGTTAACTGGGTGCTACTGAAATCCTATTACAGGCTCGCTACCCCGTCCCTCCTCCCCTTTCCTCCCGCCTAGCATCAGAGGAACGGGGATTTCGGATTGTGGCAGGCTGATTCAGACCTCGCTAAAATGACATCTAACTGATGTTGGAGACTGGCAGCAGGCTCCTGTTGCAGGGAGATAAGACCATTGCTGCTGGCATTTCAATTACACTTTACTGCCCCGCACATCTGTTGCGAGAGCTACTTTTCAGCCTTTTCCCGCCTCAGGCAAACGCAGCATTACTTTGACTTCCACCGGCTTTCTTTGAATGCCTCCGCCGTTCTTTATCCGCAGCAAATTCAGATTGTCTTCTTCCTCTGCTTCACTCTTTCCCACTGTTTGTAATCTATTTATCCGGCCTGTTTAAGCGGGAGAAAGCCGGTGCTGGGCGGGTGACAGACACGTAGGCCTGGCGAGAGGGGGGACGGCAGAGTAATATATAAGGAAATGGTGGGAGACAAAGAGACAGCGAGATAATGACTCAGAAGAGATGCATATGGAGGGGAAGGCGGAAAAAGCAATTTTAATGGAAAGGAAAATGGACTGGGTGGGCTGACGCCGAAGACAAAGACAAGTGCGTTTAATGGGAGACACGTGACGTATGTACGCTCCGCTTTTCTTTCTGCTGTCACTTCAACTCATTGAACATGTTCATAATCAAGCACTGCAGTTGAGGAAACAAATCAGAAAGACCTTAAAAGAATAGGCCGTCTGATATATTGTAACATTCAAAGACAAAATAAGTACCATTTGTCCCGACTACCAGACACACTCTTTCATGATCTGACTCATCCCGCAACTTCTAGTCAGGTGCGACTTACATATCGAAATATACATAATATCCCTCGTTTATTGCAGTTCATTGGTTCCAGATCGACCGCCATAAGTTGAATTTCCACAAAGTAGCATTCGATGTTCCATCCATCCATCTTCCATACCGCTTATCCTCATTAGGGTCGCGGGGATGCTGGAGCCTATCCCAGCCGACCTTGTGCGATAGGTGGGGTACATCCTGAACTGGTCGCCAGTCAATCGCAGGGCAGACAGACAACCACTAATATTCACATTCACACTCTAATGGACATTTTAGAGTCACCAATTAAACTAACATGCATGTTTTTGGAATGTGGGAGTAAACCAGAGTACCCGGAGAAAACCCACACACGCACAGGGAGAACATGCAAACTCCACACAGAGATGCCCAACGGAGATTCAAACCCTGATCTCCTGACTGTGAGGCCAACATGCTACCCACTCATCCACCGTGCGGCAGCATTTGATGTTCATTCGTTCATTCATTCATTTTCTATGCCGCTTATCCTCATCAGGGTGGCGGGTATGCTGGTTAATAAATTGAATATTTAGCCAGTTATGGAATAGAAAATCTGTTTGTGATCTTCTAAATATGGTTTTTGACATTATTAACGCCCTTTAGACATTGTAATAACAATGCATTTTATTTACATTGCACTTTACAATCTCAAAGTGCTACAATGTAACAGAATGAAATTTAAAAACAAAGCACGAGTATAGTAATAAAATTTAAATTTAAATCTGGACATGACAGCCCTCTAGTCATCTTTGCACTCCGCTTCCCAATAAAGCAGATATAATAAGAAAATAAGATATTATAGACAAAGATCAAATAGATTCACACATTAGGATTGACTGAGAGACCATTGCAGAATTGAATGGATTTCAAGTAGAATTCAATGGATTCGGGGATGTGGAATGAGATTGAGAGCTTACTGAATTTGCTTACTGGTAACTTGCTTGTTGCTATGCAGCCTCTAAGGTATGTGCTTTAAGCGATTGCCGAGCCACCTGTACCCACCTGATCGGGGTCTTGTCTCAGTGGCAGAAAGAAATCAGTTTTTGTTTTGTAGTGGTGTCCAAAGCACAGCCCGGGTGTCATGTGCAGCTTGTGGGTGTTTTTTTTAAATAATTGACTTGCGGCACATTCTACAATATAATTTGACAATAAAACTAACAAAAAAAGAAAAAAATCAAAAATTAATATTACAACAATAAAGTCAAAATATTTAAAGAAAAAAGTGATCGAACAAGCAAAAGTCATAGTTTATGTCAGTAATGTAATATAATGAGAACAATTTTGTCATTTTAGTAGCATAAGGTTGAAATTTTCAAAAAAAACCCCCGTATTTTATATATAATATAAGTCAAACAAAACAACAAATAAAGTTGGAATTTTTGGAAAATTGGATTGGGGAAAAAAATGAGAATAAAGTCAAAATAATATGGGAATAAAAACAGCTACAATTTTATGAGAATAAAGTCAGAATATTTTATGAGAATGAAAACTTGCAATTTTATGAGAGTAAGCTTGTAGTATTATTACAAAAAATAATGTTATTTTAGTAGCATAGGGTTGAAATATTAAAGAAAAATATGTTATATGTTCTTATAAATGTCATAATTTGTCATGACCGAAAGAATGAGATCGCGGATACAAGCGGCGGAAATGAGTTTCCTTCCTAGGGTGGCTGGACTCACCCTAAGAGATAGGGTGAGGAGCTCGGCCATCCGGGAGAAGCTCAGAGTAGAGCCGCTGCTCCTTCACATCGAGAGGAGCCAGTTGAGGTGGCTCGGGCATCTAGTCCGGATGCCTCCCGGGCGCCTCCCCGGTGAGGTGTTTCGGGCATGCCCAGTCGGGAGAAGGCCCCGGGGAAGACCGGGACACGCTGGAGGGACTATGTCTCACAGCTGGCCTGGGAACGCCTTGGTGTCCTCCCGATGGAGCTGGAAGAGGTCGCTGGGGACCGGGAAGTCTGGACTTCCCTACTGAAGCTGCTGCCCCCGCGACCCTGACCCGGATAAGCGGAGGAAAATGGATGGATGGATGGATAAATGTCATAATATGAGAAAGAGAGAGACCAAATAAAGTTGTAATCTTTGGAAAGTTAGGTTGAGGTAAAAGTCATAATATTACAGAAATAAAGTCAAAATATTTGGGGAATAAAGTCGCAATTGCTAGCAAAAAATTTGGAAGTCGTGCTCTATCATTTTTCACTATGTGGCCCTCGCTGGAAAATGCATAAACAGACTTGTTATCCTGTTGCATTGCTGTCATTTTAAGGCTTTTTTCCTCCATGCCTGCTATTTAGTCTGGATATCCGGGGATTTTCACATGCAGCCATCATTGTTTTACAAATAATGTTTGAAAAAAAAGAAAGCATCCACAATCAGGTTTTCTGTGGCTGAAAATGACTTGTTGAGGACAGTGACAAATGGTTGTATATAACTGAAATGCTTGCTTATCAATACTGTCATTTCCTTTCCTTTCTGTGGATTTAATTGTTGTATTGTACGTCGATATACAATGCAAGTTGTCATATTTGCAGTTTTTGGCATTACCATTCACGCAGATTGTTAAAACAATTTCAGGGTTATTCATTTGCCGCCTGCTACTAAATGTAATGCAAATGTAACAACACAACAGTATCTGTGTGTGTGTGTGTGTGTAAAACACTGTACTGAACCATAACATTACTCACTATGCAAGGAGACCTTAATCAGGGCTCTGCAGGTTTAAACAAGTCAAATTTAAGACTTTTAGAAAACCTTTCACACCCATGCTTGCAAAAAAGTACAAAAGACATGAAGCATAATCTTACTTGCAAATGATATAAATGTATTCACAGCTCTTTCACATTGGAATACAGAAACACAACACAGCGTGCACACGCCTTGTAATACCCAATATAGTAGCCATAATAATAGAAAAATCTTAGATATAAATAAGAGAAGACTCTTATTAGCATTGACAGCATACTTCCTGGTGTACATTATCTCATCAATGTACCGAGAATCCAGTGAACAATACTTTACTGCTACTGTGTGTGGTTGAGGAGAGACTCACGATGCACTTCAATCGCTTTATTAACATGCAGAAAACACATACGCAAGTGAAATTCACACAGGAGCTGCTGTCGGAAACCCTCTCTAGACTTGACTCTTTTAACACTGCTAACCTGCTGCTAGCACTCAGCTAACAGTCAACTCTAGCTGGCTGAGCTCACACACGTCACTTCACAGGTACTGCTTCTCAAAGGCATGCACAACACGTGACATATAGATTGATAAATACATATTTTATTAATCACCAGAAAAATTTCATAATTAAAATGACTAATGAATTATAATATACTGTATTATACTTCATATCACATCTTTTGAATGCCTTATATTTGTATTTTTGTTCATTTAGCCAGTTTATGCTTGAAAATGTTTAATTTAGGTCAAGAAAAGTACAGTTTCCTTACATATCCATTTTTAAACTCATAATAGACCATATTCAATCACCAACAGTGATAATTTATTAATTGATTTTTAAAAAATACATTAAAAAGTGAGGCAGCAATGTTTGAATTGTGATGTAGTGAGGGACGACGATTCGATTTTTAGATTTTTTGATACCCTGTAGGTACCCAGTTAATTATAATTGTCTAAAGGCCGGAATTTTTATAGGCAGACACTGTAAGAGTCAGTTGGTATCATTAAAAAAAAATATATATATAAATATATATATATACATATACTGTATACACATACACACACACATAAATATATATATATATATACACACACACACACATATTGATTTGAAACAGCATTTACTTGGTTACAAAAGCTTCCCCACTGCATTTTCAGTAAATACATCTTTTGTGGTCATCTTCTTCTACTGCTATCTTATTGTGAAGCGTAAAACTCATTGTCGCCCCCTGCAGAGCAGAGAAAGTACTGCCCCTGCAGAGCAGAGCAAGTACTGCACGGACAAGAGTGACTGTTTTGCATTATTTGGGTGTGCTTAGCGGGCCAGATAACTCTTATGCGACTCCCCGGTACTCCAGATGGTTAAAAAAGCGTAGACGCATCTATGACTACGAGTGTGTTGGGTCTAAATGTGTGTGCACATGTGCATCCCCGGAAGATTTAATTAGGCTGGGAGCAGCTAGAAGAGATTAACATCCTTGCTGTGTGAGCTGTCATGTCGCTGAGGCGTGTCAAAGCCTCTGCCGCTGTGCCCCCGCCCATCACCGCTGAACGGCAGACTGGAACAGGTGTCTCCACGGGTGCACATAGAATATCCATGTTGTCATGAGAAATGACACTAAAAGAGGAACATTAAAATGCCTGAAAAGAAGATTGCATTTATTCTACAGAAAAGAAATCTGAACAAGGCAGGTAATCTTACATCCGGAGGTCTATAGTTATCCATGCAAACCCGTAGGTGACACCAAACACCTTCTACCCAAGCGAGTCGGAGCTTTTCTTCCCCACACAGATTTGGAAAGATGCAGCTGCAACTAAGTGAGCAAACCATTATGGAGAAGTGATGTTGATAACTTTTTTTTTTTTTTAAAGAAAACATGATCAATTAAGTAGGTCATCAAAAAACGACAAACATTTGTTAGTTCACTGAAATGATGGTTCATTTTTTATTTTGATTAAAAAATATTTTACCAAACGTGGTCCTGAAAACGAGGGATCATTTTATTTCGAATGGTAATGATTTAATTAACCTCTAACGTCAAACTCAACCTCTTAAGAATCTCAATCTTTGACCTTCCAGGTTTTATGCATCACTCCTGTGAGTGCTGTTTTTCAGGGTAGGATTGCGTTTGGTATCAAATGCCAACCTTTTGAGAGCCATCGATCTGCACTTCCAGCATATATGAAGAGATCATCGGAGGGGGGGGGGATTAATGTTTCGGCCCAAGATGAGCTCACAGTTTCAATCTACTGTATGTTATGTGCATCACATTACACAGCGAGCAACAGCAATGAAAAAAAACACTTGCTATGACTCACAATCCAAGGTTGAATACTGACATACAGTAGATTTGTTTTCCTTGATGGTTGTCCACCGCAAAAGTACAGTACAGTAAGTATCTTGCACGACTCCAAACACCTTTATGATGTTTAACTAGCTTAGCACGCAACCACTGCTGTATTACTGTATTGTATTTAACTGAATAACAGACAATCATACCATAAAAGGATTTATATATATATATTTATACATGCCAACCAACAGGTGGCGCCATGTGACTTCCCCCAAGGCGAGTCCGAGCTTTTCTTCCTGTCACACACCAGTGACCTGGAGCGATGCATTCATGACACATAGACCCACTGGAATAAAAAAAAAAAGTGTCTCAACTAAAGATGTCGGGTATCGGCTTTTTTGCCGATATTGTCCAACTCCCGATTTTCGATTCCGATATCAACCGACACCAGTACGTGTAACATCACATATCTCCTGTCGTGAAATTAAAACATATCTGGGAATTGGAAGTATTGAAGGAAGACATCTTTGCTGTGCCTTGCATAACGAGCAATTTGCAGTCATTGCAAATGACAAGTTTAATATACTGTATATTTCATCACATAGGAGACACCACAGTCATGAAGTCAGCAATGGCATGTCCCACATGGTAGCGTGAAAAAAGTTCTCCTCCAGTTCCGTGGGTAAGCGCTACGTTTTTTTGGCTTACGTTTAGAATAAAATGTAAAAAAAAAGGCTAAGGGACTCGCTAGTCTCGAGAAATAACAGTTGCATTGCGGTGTAAACAATGGATAACAGGACTGGAAAAGTGACTATGGGATGCTACTTATTGTCTAATAATGTATAAAAACATATTTAGAAAGTCATAAATAGGTTTTGTACGCGGTAAATACAAAAATATTCCATTTATGGAATCCTATATCGCGGAAATTCATTTACCGCGGTCGAGCCTGCAACCAATTAACACCCACTATCCTTTCAAAAGTCAGGTTGTTTTTCTTTTATATTTACGGTGCTTTACATCTTCAAAGGTTTTACTAAATTCTCAACGGAATACACTTGTGCTGTGGTATTAAGGTGAGTTAGCTGGTTTGCATAAACACACATCCGACGCACACCCCCACATTCAATATTGTGCAACAACCGAGGTCTCTGGAAGAATATTTACAGTATGTCTTAGCTCATAAACTGCTATTTTGTTTTGCTATTTGCAATAAAAATCAGTGAGTTTAGGGTGGTTTCTCCCCAGGGTGGCGTTTTGGTCTGATCATGCGAGGCGGCTCAGCTGTGGCTAAGCTTCTGGAACGTCTGGTGACAGTCGGCAAGGTCACAAGGTGGTGATAACAGCATGACAGGGGAACACCGAGGTCCGGCCCAGCGCTCTGAAGGAAAGGGAGGAGGTCATCCTCTTGCATGTGGTGGAGGGTGCAGGGTGTGTGTGTGTGGNGGGGGGAGCATGTCAGGTAGGGAGGTGGACATGCGAGCAAGAACCCACCGGGAGCACAAGGATGACCTTGAACGGATCTGCTGAACATAACCTGATACTGAGTCGCATGCTGACAGTGCCACCAAGGAAAAGTCACTCACACAGGAAACCCCCATACACACACACACACGCACACACACACACATCCAGACTAGTACCTCTAACATCAAATGCAACCTCTGATTTGTTTGTATCGCTTCCATACAAAATCATGGAAAGGGACTCTGTCTGTTCCAGGGTCTAACTGTTCCCATCACAGAATGCTAGCTGACTGTTAATAACTGTCTTCAATGTCATAAAACCTTTATAATAGTGTAAAACGGCAGTAATACTCGTGAGGTAGTAGTATCACTGCCTGTCATGCAGGCACAGTGGACACAGGTTCGATTCCTGGCCAGTTTCCTGACACCCAACATTTGTAGCTCTCCAGTGCAATAAATGAGAGTAAAGAATTAAAAAAAATGGATAAATAATAATCCAAACAAACCCAGCAGGTCACTGGCTGACGGGAGAAGTAAAAGCCAAGTATATATAAGTGAAACGAAGTCAACCAAGAGTATTTGGCCCTCGCCAAATAGCGCTCCCAATTTTGTGGCTTCCCTCTGCCAAGGTTTTTGAAAAATTTTAATTAATAAATCATCCTACTATAGGGCCGCACGGTGGCTGAGTGGTTAGCACATTGGCCACACAGTCAGGAGATCTGGAAGACCTGGGTTCAAATCTCCGTTGGGCATCTCTGTGTGGAGTTTGCATGTTCTCCCCGTGCGTGTGTGGGTTTTCTCCGGGTACTCCGGTTTCCTCCCACATTCCAAAAACATGCATGTTAGGTTAATTGGTGACTCTAAATTGTCCATAGGTATGAATGTGAGTGTGACTGGTTGTTTGTCTATATGTGCCCTGCGATTGACTGGCGACCAGTCCAGGGTGTACCCCGCCTCTCGCCCAAAGTCTGCTGGGATAGGCTCCAGCATCCCCGTGACCCTAATGAGGATAAGCGGCATAGAAAATGGATGGATGGATGGATGGATCCTACTATAGACTATCATTAGTGACAGGTGTGGGCTCAATCACACAACTTGAACTTGAATCACTGTTTTGATGACTTTGGGTTCGACTCGACAATATCATAAAAGACTTGCAACTGGACATGGGTTTTGACCTCAGTTACCTGTGACTTTTAGTGAATGTTTTGAGTAAAATGTGTCACAATTCCAAGTACTCAACTAAAGTGATGGTTATGATGTCATTTCCAGGAAGACAACATATTTTACCGCAAAATGCAACAAACAACCAATGTGTGGATGCAATCAATGCACTCTTTACTGCGACAAAGTCGTGTCACACTGGTCTTATATTATGTCAAACAGAAAACAATTGTATGTTACATTAATACAATTATACTTTCTGGGAAACACTAAACAGTATTTATCACTTGTAAGCACTCAAATTTTAAATCCTGTGACCTCAGACTTGTCTTGAGACTTGACTTGGACGTCTATGCTTTAGACATGACTCGAGATTAAAGACTTGAGACTTGCAAAACACTGACTTTCTCCCACCTCTGTTATTAGTCATTTTCAAGCATAAACATGGCCAAATTAACTAAAAGGACATTCAGAAAAATGTGAATGTTTAGTACTCACTAGTGGCCACTAGGGGTCCACGATGTTACATTATGTTACATTCATGAGACAGTAGCCAACACAGGTAATGATGTCCAGAAACCGGAACGTGTGAATTACTATGCCAATCATATTGGGTAATAGGAGTGTAAAAATGACTATAGGGGTGTTATTTTATGTCTAGAATGCTTTAATTATATTCGAAATCGTGTTAAGGTTCTAATCAGTTTTATGCTCCAACTATGAACATATTACATTCAAAATAAATAAAAACAAACTTCAGACTACAGGTTGGATCTGGGAACCAATTTACTGTAATAAAGGAGGGATTACTCTATAATTGCATAATTTTGTTCAATTATTACGTGAAAAGAAAGGAGAGTGTTGTAATGAGAAAGGAAAAGGAAGACAGCACATTTAAATTAAACAATACAATAAAAAAAAACTTACAATTGAATAAAAGCAATAAAATATGAATAAACGGTTAATAAAAATAATAAGGACACAAGAGAGTCATTAAGAATAAATATATAAATACTAGAGTAAAAATTTCCATTTTCCTCTGCTCATCCGGGTCTGGGTCGCAGAGGCAGCAGTTTCAGTAGGGAAGTCCAGATTTCCCGGTCCCCAGCGACCTCTTCCAGCTCCACCGGGAGGACACCAAGGCGTTCCCAGGCCAGCTGTGAGACATAGTCCCTCCAGCGTGTCCTAGGTCTTCCCCGGGGCCTTCTCCTGACTGGGCATGCCCGAAACACCTCACCAGGAAGGCGCCCGGGAGGCATCCGGATGAGATGCCCGAGCCACCTCAACTGGCTCCTCATGATGTGAAGAAGCAGCGGCTCTACTCCGAGCTCCTCCCGGATGGCCGAGCTCCTCACCCTATCTCTTAGGGTGAGTCCAGCCACCCTACGAAGGAAACTCTTTTTCGCCGCTTGTAACCGCGATCTCATTCTTTCGGTCATGACCCATAACTCATGACCATAGGTGAGGGTGGGAACGTAGATCAATCGGTAAACAGAGAGCTTTGCCTTCCGGCTCAGCTCTCTCTTCACCACGATGGTTCGGTACAGCGACCGCATTACTGCTGACTCTGCACCGATCCGTCTGTCGACCTCACGCTCCAACCTTCCCTTACTCGTGAACAAGACCCCAAGATACTTGAACTCCTCCACCTGAGACAAGACCTCACTCCCAACCAGGAGGGTACAGTCCACCCGTTTCCGACTGAGAACCATGGCCTCGAATTTGGAGGTGCTGAATCTCATCCCCGAAGGTTCACACTCAGCTGCAAACCGCTCCAGTAAACGCTGAAGGACTCTTGAAGCTGAAGGTCACAGCCTGATGAGGCCATAAGGACCACATCGTCTGCAAATAGCAGAGACGAGATCCTAAGGTCGCCAAGCTGGACTCCCTCAACACATTGACTGCGCCTAGAAATTCTGTCCATGAAGGTTATGAACAGAATCGCTGACAAACGGCAGTCTTGGCACAGGCGGACTACGTGCCATTTGGGCCTTGTTCAATCAAAGCAGGAGCCTGGTTTGCATTGCCAGCAGTAAGTCGGGTTTGCTGCCGGTGGAGTCTAAAAGTGAATTTACTTAATCCTAAAGTCTTGATTCATGACTTTAGTGGTGTATTCCAAATTGTACTTTAGTTTTAATGTGATGTTGCTGCTGTCAATCTGAAAATGAGTCATTGTGACACACAGTATCATGATATCATACCTACCCATAAAAGAACATAAAGAACAAAACAGCAACATAGTAATCCAAACAGTCCACCCAAAGCATGCCCTGAGGCACAAAAGGAGAGATACCTAGTTAATGATTACGGAGGCCAGAAGCGTTTTTATGTAAATGTCAGCTTTTAATTTCCTTCGCACTCTGTCACTAAAAAAAAAAAAAAAAAAAAATCAATAAAGCAGGGCTGTTGTGAGAGATAGGAGCGATAGCGCAGTAACAGTCTTTTTAAAAGAAAAAAACGCTTTTGTTTGCTTTTGGCAATTTTGGTATCACACTCTGCATAGGGTATCATGTTGGAATTGATAATTGATAGGTGTCCGTTAAGAGACACCTGCAACTTCCTTAAATAATGCTTCACTTGCCATGAGTGACAGCAACTGTTGTTACCCTCAAGACATGGATGGAGGTCTCTCTCTCACACACACGCATTAGGGAATGTAGCTAAACACACACACACACACACACTGCCTGGCAGGCACATGAACACTGCAACTGTAAAACATTAACCTTTTGTTTATGGACGCATATTTTGCATCTCACGCTATCAGCAAGCTGTGAACGCCGAGTGATAAACATTAGTTCACCTCAACAAAAGTTGTGTGTTTTTTATCGCCTTGATTTAATTAGGAAGCCAAATACTGCACAGCCAACAGAAACAGGGTGGCACTATAACAAGATCGCAGATTAATGCTGGGATTGTAAAATGTGTGTAATAGCAGTCCGTGTGTGCACAAAACATTGTGGTCAGCAGACTACACCTTGGAAGATATTTGGACACTCGTTTGGTTTTACACAACCCGTGCTTGGAAAACAATTCTTGCCGGTTCTGAATGCAGTCTGGATTTTATTTGCACCCTACTGCCAACATTCACAGATGCCAACAATAAATATTAGCGCCCAAATTGCGCCAAGTGTGGCAAAAAGAAAACACAACGCCATGCATCTACATACAACTTTTATAGTTATATACTGTAAATAGTTCTATAGCATTTATAGTCACAATGCAGCGTTTATGCAATTGCTGTTCATATCGTATTGAACAACACAACTAATCATTTACTCCAGCATGCTTTTTGCGAAGCTCATCAAATAAAAGGTGATTGGATGCGTTTTTAGTGCCATTCTTATGCAATAATGCCGATACTACGTGTACAGTATTGGTAATAAATAATAATAACAATGCAAATATGAACACCCATCAAATACCCCAAGCAATAGTTTGCTAGATTGAACAATTATTATTATTTATAGAGGCACATTTGTTTTGGCTTTGGTAGAGTGCTGAAATGTCAGTGCAAGCTATTTATTTTCCAATTATTTTGTATGATTATACTTATTTGATTGTTGTTTTTTTTATTCATTCATTCGTCTTCTATGCCACTTAATCTTCATTAGGGTCGCAGATACATGCTGGAGCCTATCCCAGCTGACTTTGGGTGAGAGGCGGGCTACAACCTGGACTGGTCGCCAGTCAATGGCAAGGCACTAATAGACAAACAACACTATAACAAGTCTGTATTGTTCTATTCATGATTACTACTGTACCATGATCAAATACTTACTGTAGAATCTGTTTTAGCATGTTGCTGCAGCTCTGCAAAGCATCATGGTCAAAATGACATTTTGACCAAAACGGGTGTCACAAAGGCAAAGCTGGCAAGTTAACTGCAAACACTTCCCAAATTGAATTTGAGTGGAAAGGAAAAGCAGCCTGTGTTCACTACACCAGCTATGCCTGCTCTGATAGGCTATTCTACCTTCTGACTCATAGCCAATGACAATACCTTACTGTAATGTGATTTACATTCATTATACTGTAGAATATTACAGTATATTACTTGCCATTTGCCGCCAGTAAGTTACTGTAGATTCTACAGTTATTTTTTTTACAGTGAACCATTCACACTCATATTCATACCTATGGACAATTAAATAACATGCATGTACTTGGAAAGTGGGAGGAAACCGGAGTACCCAGAAAAACACACACACGTACTGGGAGATCATGCAGACATGCCCAACGAAGATCCCTGAACTCTTGTGTAGCCAACATGCTAATTACTTGGCCACCGTGTGGCATTATTATTTTTATTTTTAAATCATATGAATGCATGATTGCATTTACGACACAAACCCAAAAACATGCTAACCAGGTCGCACTCTAAACGAGGCACCACTGCATTGACTTGTGTTCACCTTGAGGCTGGATTGCTTGCATATGGTTGACTTTTGCACCGCCAGACAAAGTGCGAAATCTCAACACTTGACAAAAAACATTAAACGTGTAGAAGTGGTGGTGTTTTTTTTAACAGTGGTACATGAATGCTGTACATTTGACCTGCATATTCATATACGTACAGTATTATTACCAACTTAGGGTAAAACAGAAACAGCTTTCAGTCCGCCTCAGGAAACTGCAGAGCTCTTCCTCCATCCCCGCATTTGTGTCCTCCACACATTTGTCTCCTTGCCTTCTTATTCCCAAACCCATATAAGTCCTCCACTGCTTACAGTTAATGTGCCCATTCTGCAGGGAGCATTTCCTATTTATCTTTTTCTCGCCATTTTCAGTTCTCAGCTATCTCTGCGCCTGCATGGCTCGGTCCGGGCTGGTCTGTCAGGCCCTTCCAAAGCAGAGCGGTTGTCAGGAGTGATGGATGACGATCAACCTTCTGTTGTCTTCTACTATGCTCCTGGGAGATTTACAGGCTCGCAGACTACCAGGCATGAAAACCAATCTCTCTTCTCCCATTCGATACCTCCCTCCCTCTCGTCCTCCATCCATCCACGTCTCGCTCCTTCCCGTTTCCAATTTCAACATCTCCGAAAAACACTTCCATAATGGAATGATGTGTGCAAAACAAAACTGTTATTTGTTTGTGCTCAGACAGACGGAGACGATACTCTTAAAAGGTTATTGTAGTTGTGTTAGAGGGTCGTCAGACTGATGGACACCATCTTTGACAGCCTATCCAGCACATCTTAATGTTCACCTTCTCTGTTTGGTGCTGCTTTAAAAGACACAGAGGCATCCACCTATGTAGCCTTATGGTATGGTTAGCGTTTGCACACGTCCAATTGCGGAGAAATACTCTATGCAGTTAAAATACTGTATATCATCATACTGTAATGTGCGCTCCTGCTGACATTTATAGCAATCGCATCGTGGAGGGTCGCAAATAGTAGAAAAGATGACTGTCGATTTACAGAAATACTCTAAAACTGTCCATGGGAATTTTATCTAATAATTTTGGAAACTGTAATTTTTCATATAACACTGTATTTGTTTCTGTAAAACAATTATTTTGAAATATTCAAATAAAATATATTTTTTTAACCTTAATTAATTTGTTGTTATTTGTTGTGCAAAAGTTGCAATATTGTGCAAACAGTGTTAAGGTAAGAGTGTAAAAGGTGATTATAGTGGATCTTATGTTTTGTCTACAGAGCTCTAATACTGTTAAAAATATACCTACAAATGCCTTTAAATGGTATCTCAGCCTACTCCTGTAGGCTACACAATTATGGGGAAGACTGCTGGCTTGATAGTTGCCCAAAAGACAATCACTGACACCTTGCATAAGGAGGGCATGACACAAAAGGTCATTGCTAAAGAAGCTGGCTGTTCACAGAGCTCTGTGTCCAAAAGAAAGTCCTAGGGAAGGAAAAAATGTAGAAAAAAGTGTACTAGTAATAGGGATAACCACAACCCAGAGAGGACTGTGAAACAAACCCATGAAAAAATGTGGGGGAGATTTACAAAGAGTGGACTGCAGCTGGAGAAAGTGCCTCAAGAGCCACCAAGCACAGACAGCAAGAGATGGGTTTCAGTTGTCGTCTTCCTGGTGTCAGAACTATCTCACCTGGGCTAAGGAGAAAGAGGACTGGACTGTTGATGAGTTGTCCAAAGTTATGTTCTCTGATGAAAGCAATGATGAACAAGTGATGATGAAAATCAAGGTCCCAGAGACAAGAAGAAGAGAAGAGAGGCACATAATAATAATAATACATGTTGCTTAAGATCCAGTGAAAAGTTTCCACAGTCAGTGATGGTATGGAGTGCCATATAATCTGCTAGTGTTGGTCCACTGTGTTTTCTGAGGTCCAAGGTCAGAGCAGCCGTCTACCAGGAAGTTTTAGAGCACTTCATGCTTCCCGCTGCTGACCAACTTAATGGAGATGCAGATTTCATTTTCCAACAGAACTTGGCACTTGCACACAGTGCCAAAACTACCAGTACTTGGTTTAAAGACCATGATATCCCTGTCCTTAATTGGTCAGCAAACGTGTCTGACCTCAAACCCATAGAAAATCAATGAGGTATTGTGAAGAGGAAATGCGAAACACCAGATCCGACAATGCAGAAGAGCTGAAGGTCACCATCATCTCCTAACACCTGAGGAATTCCACAGATTGATTGACTCCAAGTATTGAGTGCTGTACATGTGCATATTTTTCATCTTTATACTTTTCAGTTGACCAACATTTCTAAAAGTTTCAAGAGTAATATTCTAATTTTCTAACATACTAAATTTGGGGATTTGTATCAGTTTTCAGTTAAAGGCATCAAAATTAAAACACATAACCATTTCAAATATTTCAGTCTGTGTGTGATTAATGTATATAATAAAACATTTAACTTGAATTAAATTACCTCAAATAAATAAACTTTTTGGTCATATACTAAATTATTGAGCAGCACCTCTATATTTTAATTTTATTTTTTGTAATTATTTATATCCGCAATTTTACTCAAACATTTTGAGGAGCCTGATAAAGTTAATTAGCTGGTAAATGATTGCACAATAAAAATGTAAAAACAAAAAGAAAACAAAACAAAAACAAAAAAATACAGTTACATTAAAAAAAAAAAAATAAGTATTTTACAACTTAAAGTAAAAGGTCCACATTTAACAAATTAAATCTAGTATTTAATAAACTTAATAATTTAATAGCAAAAAAACATTATACGCAAATTTGAAATTTTGCTAAATCTTATGTTTAGTCCCAATACCCATTCCATATTCACAGCTAATTAATTCCTATGACAACTGTCCAATTTTGGAAGTTCCTGCTCCCCTAATCTAAACAAATAAAATTATACATTATTTTTACACTGCTGGAGCCTATCCCAGTCAAGATTTAAAAAGTACCTCAAACATACAAACACAAACAAGACCAGGCCAAGTCATGCAACTTGACCAAAGCTCTTTATTGCAGCTCATTAGCGAATATCAGCATCTCCAAATTTCACCAGCATTGCCTGTAATGACAAACTTTCAAAAAGCTGTCTGGAGGGATAGCCTGTGTTTTCATTCATTTGCAAATCCAGCAAATGACCCATGCTGGTTTGTGAAATAAATATTAAATTTTGATAAACCTGACATGCTGGGATTGGCTGGCGACCAGTCCAGGGTGTACCCCGCCACCCGCCCAAAGTCAGCTGGGATAGGCCCCAGCATACACGCGACCCTAATGAGGACAAGCGGTATAGAAAATGAATGAATGAATGAATAAACCTGACATGTAAATGTTATTTACATTGCTAACCATCTTGTCTCATCTTGTCAAATACTCGAGGGGTGTGCCATGGTAGAGGTCAAAGGGAAAAAAAAAGTTCTCCTCTCATTCCGTGTGGAAGTGGTATGTTTTTGGTTTATTTGTCCTTCTTCCCCACTCAGTTTGAAACACTTCCTTAGGTTTACAATAAATAAATTGGAAAGGGTAATTACTCAGCTCGGTAGCTTGCTATGCTAGCAGAGGCCATCTAAACAATTAACCGCAAGAAATAAGAGACTGCTGTATACACTGTCACCTTTTTGTCTGCTTTTTTCGTCGCTTAAAATAAATACTGTGCGTACGGGGCGTGGAATGGGACATTACGTTACAGGGAGGGCTTTTCACCAGCTTAGACAGGTACTTGCAGGCCCACACACATTGCAAAATGCTTTGAAAAACTGCTTGTCCATAAGGTAGATTGTGCCATGTAGGTAAAACCGGCTACCGTACCATCCCTAGTAACCATGGACTAGCTACTCTGCCCCACACGCAAGAACTGTGTGAAAAGAACTTTGAAACCAGATGACAATCGCCAGACTCCACAAATGTTTTTTTGCTATTTTATGGAGGAGTCTGCATTAACTAAAAAAACACAAACAAACAAAAAAAAAACACTTCTTGGATGGATGCCACACCGCTGCTGGGAGCTAAAAAATGAGTCATTTTGAAATGTATAATGGATTTGTATCTGCAGGCAGAGGGCCTGAGAGTATACCAGCGTCATTTTAAAAGGGCACACACAGACTAATATGCTCTTGCTGTTCATTTCTCTTAGACACACCTTCAAACCAGGACTGTCTCCCCTCCTCTGTCATCCTGCAACCAGCTGTGAATATGCAGATGTGAAAACCGAGCGACACCGGGGGAGAGAAGAGCGATGAAATCATAAATAAACTGGAGCTTTGGGGCTTTTCCCGCCACAGTAACTCCTGCCATTTGACCCCAGGCTGTGTGCAGAGGGCACGAATGATAGATTTGCCCTTCTCCATCCTACAGCTGTTGACACATCAACAGCAGAAGCTCCAATTAAAGCGCTGAGGTGGCGGCATCTTTATCGCTACGGACACTCTGGAGGCCCATGTGTCACTTCAGGCCTGGGTGAGCTGATGAAAGAGACTTACAGAAGGGGGCTCGGGTGCTTAGTGAGAAGCCCGTACCGATTATCTGCATCTTTCTTTCTGCACGCTTGTCACGAGCTCACGATGGCACACTCAGAATTTGGAGAAAAAGAGAACCAACCCAAGTAGGGTCGAAAGCGGGAAAAGACTGCCTGTGTGTTCTGCTGTTTTACTGGACTTCTGAGAAATAGGTTGAAGGACACAGAGGCTCATCCCTGACAGCTGCGCTGAAACAGCAGAGAGGGATGTCAGGGGTCAGTGTTGAAGATATAGAGGTGGGTCTATGGGAACCCTGACCTCAGAGCCTTGCTCGATAAGCAAAGAGCACAGAGGGGGGAACTAAACGCTGTGAATGGCAACCCTGAAGAGAAGCAATCTTTCTCTTCCGCCTTCCATTTTGAAGATGACAGTTAGTTGGCAGTTTGCTCCCTTTTTCTGGAACAAACGAAATGTTCTAAACCTTGTCATATGTTCACAGAAGCTATCATTCTGAAAAGTTGTTCTAAATCTGTTAGTGAACATTCATTATTCACCTACCTCACATGTCATCGTTATTGCACAGGAGTGCCTTAGGCTGGTCACAATAAACAGGCAGTCCAAAATGTGCAGTGTTTACAATGGTTCCCACATCTTGATGTATGCGCTCCTACGTGCTGGCTATGTGCCAAACTGGGGAAAATCACAAAAGACAAGCACGTGCAGACAGCACACAAAGCCCGTATGAAGAACATTGGAATGCAAATGACTTTGTTTTTGCATAGACGCATGAAAAGCTTACATGCAGCCATTTCGCGAGAGCAAAGCGCATCGGGAGCGTGTAAACAACCGTGAGTGGCTAGGAACGAGTTTGCTCGCTCTGAACCTGACTAACATTTATGTCTGTGGTGTCTCCTTCATATATGAAACTTGCGATTTGCAATGACTGCAAAGAGTTTGCGGAGCTCCTCAAGCCACACTTTGCCATTACCCAAGTTGTACAATGTTGTTTACAGCCATGACGAGAAGCTAATTGCTGATGGAGAGTTGGCGAAAGAAAAAGCCAATATAGTACATTTGACACGTCCAGATATGGGTATGCCGTCTACACAAAGACAAAGAAAAATCCACTCACGTGCTTTTATGTGAATATGCTGTTGTCTTGCATTACAGCTCTAACGCCAAAATATTAGCGACCTTAAAGTCAGATTTTTTTCCCAAAACAAGTGTTAAATTCCAAATTCTAAAAGCTCAAAAGACATTCAAACTTAGAGGTTCTACCGCGGAGCACGTTTTACTATACTGATAGTGTGGATCACAAACCAGAACAGATTTGTTGACAGAGAAGCACAGAGACGGGTGATTTTGCAATAATCCAAAACTGCATTCTTAAAGTAACAGACTCACATTCTTTCAACACTGATTTCGTTTCGGGAGCTTTGCCTTGGTCTTGATTGGAAACACAGCTCATCGTCTGTTTACTTTGTTTTGTGAAACGCAGACAACACCGGTCTCATCTACCGCTTCACTACACCCAACAACCCAAGCACAAGGAGATAAGAAGAATACAGCAACGGCCTAATGGCTTGGAGTCACAGGAGAAACAATGACTTTCGCTTTCTAACGGCTCAGAAGAACACCACTGATTTTACAAGCAAAGGCAGCCTCACTCCTGTACACAGCTGGGGAAAAGAGAGATAAAAAGTGCATCCGATATGCACAATAAAAAAAAAAAACCCAAAACATAACGCATTTAAAAAGTGGGGAAGGGGGGACTAACCTTGGAACATCAAGCGAAACAAAAAGTGATAGTTTTCCCTCAGTTGACTGATGACAGTCTGATAAGCATGGAAAACACCTCACGCATCATCGATTGGGAGCAAAACAGATCAATACCGCACCACCGGCGCACATCCAAGACGGATTAACAAAGATTCAAATATAAAGCAAAAATGTGCCACCACAAAACAATACTAAAGTGGTGGAACCTCGTTAACAGGTGACTTCATTGATTGGATGGAGAGACTGCAGGGTCATGGGATTGACTATGTCTTCAAGCCAACATTGTCCGTTCAATTCAATGTTTGACGATGATGATTGAAGATGTCGTCCAAGCACATACAACACTGTCTGCCAGGGGAGGGCAAACTGCGGCCAGCGGGTCACACTAGGCCCGCCAAACGTCTTAATCTGGCCTACCAGGCAATTCCAAATTATTGTTTTGAAACCTTTAATATTATTACTGTAGCAACATGATTGTACTATTGTGGCATAGTGCTTGAGTTGCCAAAACTCAGATGCAATCTGTAGCTTGTGCAAAAAAGAAACACAACACGTCAACACACGGCGCTCAAAGTAACATACCTACTGCACCATGTAGGAATACAAATAAATATCTATGCACAACACCAGTGCAAAAAACTAAACTGCAAACAAACCTTGTGCCGCAAGGCATGTTGGGTAGCTTGTGGTACTCATTCTCAATCTTTTGCCGTGTTTGTAGTGTTTTTGCTTGATTCCAAAACATGTTGAGGTCATCAGAAAAGTAAACATACACTAACATACTCTTGATATCCAATGTTTCATTGTTCATAGTTCATATTGTTGTTGCCACTGGACTACCCAGGATTTGGGAACAGCACTTTTAAGTTACACGTCATGTTTAGGGCTTAGTTGTTGTTTATCACCTACGTAGAAGTACTAGCTGATTTATGTGATGCATTGACTTGCTATGATGTTGCACCGTGAACGATAATGTTATTCTGTTTGATGACCATCTATATATAGCAGAGATGGGAGACTCGGGTAACATGACTTGACTCGAGTCACAATTTTTAGGACATGTGACTTGCTGGACAAATGTTCCAAAATGAGACAACTTGACTTTGACTTGATGTTCTTGACTTGAGACTTAACTCGGACTTGAACTAATTGACTTGAAATGACTTGTTTTTGTATGACTGTATTTTAACAGGTCCAAACGGTGCGCGTAACACGGCGGTCAAACGGCTCAAACGCAACAGAAAAGTTGTTTTTGTTCATCCTCTTCCTGTTGAAGTGTTACCGCTGAAGTCGTGTTGTTGTCCTCACCCAGCTGCCCAGTCTTTTCAAATCAGTTGGAGGAAAAAAGGCGTAATTTAACCTTCGACCCAGGTCAAGGGTCACACAAGACCCCTGTGTTTATAGCTGTTTCAGTGAATGCCTGTTAAATAAAGCATTAAAATCATCAAGATTTCGAGAATTGAAAAATTGTATATTGACGAGAAAAGATTGTCTTATTGCGAGAGTGCAAACGCAACTTTACGGGGTTAAAGGTCGTAACTTTATTTTATAGGCATTGCCGGAGACCCCTATGAACCTGAGAGCCGTACGTGGAGGGGCGAGGCACTAGAGGGTAGCGGTGAGATGATGCCAACCCAAGCTAACCTGGTTGTGTCCAACTGCTCTGTTTTGTTGTCCGGTTATCCACCCAAACGGGTCATGGGTGGAACTTCCGGTATAGCAAGCGGAAGTTTCACTGCGCTATTGTTTTCCCTTACAGTTGGCGGTTTTAGCATACAAACGTTAGAAGCGTGTTTTACTTAATCCTCCGAAAGGTACAAAAATGGCCTCGCGCAGCTCAGGGACATGTTGTGCGGCTCGTGGTTGTACTAATATATTATTATTTTATATGCCTTTTTTTTTATTTTATTATTAGAACACACACATTAACAAATATACACACACCGTTGGCAAAGACCGTGAGAAAACAGTCAAACAAAGATTAAGGCCAGACCAGGCTACATGATAACACATCAAATAAGAAGGAACTTATATAAAAGGAGCAGAAAAATCAAAAGAGAAGAAATACAAATAAATAAATGAAAGGGAAAAAAATAAAACAAATAACTCAGTAATGTAAAACAGCCAGGGGCATACTGTGATTTTCAAGGTCTTGATTGTGTGAAGTAAGTCCACTGCTTGTTTTTTGTCCATAAATTTAAGGAAGGAATAAAAATTAAATAATCATCTTTGTGAAAGGTGGGGAAGGTAGTTTTACTTTTCAAGAAACGACATTTGTGGATAAAAAAAATCCTACAATTATAATTACATTTATAACATTTAAATATTTTTTTTCTCCTTCTAGCATTCCTAACATGATATCCTTTACAGAGAATTCAGACAGGTTTGGGATTTTGGAGGAAATCCAGAAAAGAACATCTTTCCAGAGGGCTTTACAATATATACAATCATAAAATAGATGTTCAGTTGATTCAATATCCCAATCACAGAAGCCTGAAAAGAAAACCTGCGTCTAGGAAATTCTTTGGAAGGGTTGATTCCAGAGAGGACTTTGTAACTTTGTAAATGTCCTTAGCTTTAGGAGGGATGGGAAGTTTTTGGTAAAACGTTCAGATTTTTAAATTTTGATCCTTGGAAAATAATTGTGAAATTGAGTTTGGGGTGAAAATATAAGGAAATGATGGTTTGAAATGAAGGGGTTTTCTANAGTTTGGGGTGAAAATATAAGGAAATGATGGTTTGAAATGAAGGGGTTTTCTGACTTTACAATTGTCTAGTCTGCTGCCAATAATATCTAACCCACTGATTGACAGGCTGGGAAGTTCAAGAGTTCTGTTGGTAGGATTCTGAAAAAGAATAAGTGCTGTGGACAAAATCAAAAAATGTTCAAAATGTTTTGGAAATCGTTTTTTTTGCTTACATGTAAATTCTATTTTATATTAAACCTTCAAGTGTCATCACACCTCTATCATTCAACAATTTATTTATTTTTTTGTTTTAGTTTTTTTTTAAACTCAGCTCTGTTTGACCCCACAAGTTGTTTGTTGTTCAAAATGCAATAAAAGAAAGTTTTTAACTCTTGTTTTTAAACTTTGAATGTGTAAAACTGGCCTAATTAAAACGTGTATGACTTGACACAACTTTCAGATGAAAAGCAATGACTCAACTTGACTTGACTTGTTTGGTTCTCATAAAGGTTGACTCAGACTTGCTTATAACTTGAAGGTAAAGACTCGGTGCTTACTTGTGACTTGCACATGAGTGACTTAGTCCCACCTCTGATGTATAGATGGCCTCTCCGCCAAATTTTTCCAAACCAATGTGGCCCGCGGGTCAGAAAGCTCGTCCACCACTGGTATATATCATGGTATTATTTCAAAACAACATCAACGGAATGGTGTAAAAAATATTCTCATACAGACTTGCATTAAGACTAATGATTCCTGTCACCAGGGAAGAAACAAACAAACAAACAAAAAACAATTGTTGACAAACAAAACAATTTTTGCATGCAGAATCTTATTTTTAACCTAACTGAATTAAACATAGATCATAACGTTGCCTTTATAGGTCTGTATGTTAGGCACCAAGCATCTCTTACTCACAAGCACCGAAGAACACACAGCACTGCAATACCCCCTATTAGCCTCACCGATTACTGTCTTTTATGTTCATGTTCTTGAATCTTGTCAGGTTAATGATGGAACAGTAATACACAGTCATGCCTCATTTAAGGCATACGTGAACTCCTCTGAAGCAGGTTTGAATCATAATAAATAGAATATTTTCATAGTTAGAGCGCAGACAACTTGTTAATGACTTTCTAAAGAGACAAGCAGACCCAAAATTGAAGTGGCTTTCAGGATCACCATGTTAGCTTTGTTGGGGGTTCTTAATGGGAGTCCACAACCACCAAAGACATTCGTCGTAAAAATATCTTCAGATTCTCTGCCGCGGTTTTGCTGTCAAATTTAGCTACAGTCGCAAAAAAAACTCTCCCGGTCACACGTTTGGAGACCAGATTATGAGAGAAGTGAGACCAGATAGGAGAAGGTCAGGGATTTGTGAAATGCTTGAGGCTTTTGTGGAAATTACTGAAAAAAGTATTGTTGGTTTAGCAGCAGGGCCGCACGGTGGTCGAGTGGGTAGCACATTGGCCTCACAGTCAGGAGGTTTAGGGTTCAAATCTCCGTTGGGCATTTATGTGTGGAGTTCTCCCCGTGCGTGTGTGGGGTTTTCTCCGGGTACTCCGGTTTCCTCCCACATTCCAAAAACATGACAGGTTAATTGGCGACTTGGTTAATTGTCCATTAGGGATGAATGTGAGTGTGAATGTTTGTTTGTCCATATGTGCCCTGCGATTGACTGGCGACCAGTCTCGCCCAAAGCCAGCTGGGAAAGGCTCCAGCATACCTGCGACCCTAATGAGGATAAGCGGCAAAGAACCTGAATGAATGAATGGTTTAGCAGCTTCATGACAATATCTTCCACAACTGCCACAGAAAAATAGTCAAAAAAGTAGATTTAGCTTTTACGAAAAAGGATATTACCGTGTAGAACACCTGTTCTTAGTGTGCAAGGGCGGGTCTTTCCGGCAACAGTACATTCAGTCAAGCCCTAAAACCGGAATGGGATTGGGCTGAACCCTGGTCCATGAGGAATTAAAGGTGGCATTGAAAGAGCAGGAGCAAAAAAGGACATTGGCTTGATTAAATGGTCACTCAGTCGGAAAGCGCCAGATCTATGACCTGGCACTGCAGTGAAAAAAAACTTTTTAAAGAAATGATTAAATGAAAGCACCTTCAAAAGAAGCCTGAGGGGAACTGCAATGAAGCCGATGGACCGGCAGGCAGGATGGGGGGAAGGTGGGTGTCGTGTCCCTTTTAGCACAAATAGTGAAGAAGAGAGACGTGCGATTAAGACAGGGGTGAGTATGGACTTCAGAGTGAATGAATGCACCTTTTGAACACCTGCTTTTTTGGGGTGAAGACACTGAATGAATGATCCATTGCCAGCAGTGATCAGTCAGGCTGAGAACTGGGTCAGGTAGCCTGTAAACCCAGCAGTAGGACGTGCATCTCAGATTACTTTAATTTTAAGCTGTTTGTCTCTGAAAACATTTCAAGATGAAATATCGAGGTATTGTAATATTTGACAAAAAATAACTGTGAATAATTGTTTTTGTCAGTAATTCCTTCCAAAAGTTACAGCAAAAACCAAAACGCATGAAAACTGTATTTCACATAGGAAATCATGTAAATCCAAATAATCCATTCCAGAAATTATATAAAATATATATATATACATATATAAAATAATGATAGTTTTAAATGCAGAAAAAATACAAACTATTTATTTGAAGTCCAAACTTCCCGTAAATCGTTGCAAAATCAAATTCAATAGTGCTTTCACCGTCTTTACAAAATTGATGACACACCAAATTGTAGAAGAACAAGGTCTAGCCCTTTTCAAGGAATTTGGTTCCACAGCCCAAACTGTGGGTTGAGGTGAGTCCGACTATATCTAGTCGGAATGTCTCCGCCTCTTCCACAAGCTCGGGCTCCTTCCCCACCAGAGAAGTGACATTCCATGT
>QODF01000192.1:370717-419939 GCA_024372805.1 Oostethus manadensis
ATGACAGTGCTTCTCACCCTATCTCTAAGGGAGAGCCCAGCCACCCTGCAGAGAAAACTCATTTCGGCCGCTTGTACCCGCGATCATGTCCTTTCGGTCACTACCCAAAGCTCATGACCATAGGTGAGGGTAGGAACGTAGATCGACCGGTAAATTGAGAGCTTTGCCTTTTGGCTCAGCTCTCTTTTCACCACGAAAGACCGGTGCAGAGTCCGCATCACTGCAGACCCTGCACCAATCCGCCTGTCCATCTCGCGTTCCATCCTTCCATCACTCGTGAACAAGACCCCGAGGTACTTAAACTCCTCCACTTGAGGCAGGACCTCATCCCCGACCCGGAGATGGCACTCCACCCTTTCCCGGGCGAGATTTAAAAAACTGGGTAGTGTCCTGTGTACCACTGGACGGAGCCTGCGTACCACCCATGGCATTCATACGACAGTTTGTGTTACTGCATAAACCAGCCGTTGAATAAAAACAGCATCTCGAAAGTAAATTGTAGGTTTTAACAGTATGTTTTATTTTACCCACACTTGGATGCTACAGACTTGGGACCAGCTCAAGCAGAAGTGCAGTATAATAAACAACATACACAAAGTAGGTAAGGGACCAAAACATACAAAGAATCACCATTGGTAAAATGCTCAAGATGCCAAAGGAAAGGCCACTGATCACAACATTTTAAAGACAACAAAATTGTCTGGTTGTATTACTTGTTAGCCTGCAAACGTGTAATCACCAAGACATGTTCAAAGCCGTTTGACAAGGAGCGTTGGCACCGCCGACATAAGGCGGGCAGAGAAAACTACTGCCTGTGACACAAATATGCTCAAGTCATGTCCAAAGTTTCAAAGACAAGCATCGCTGCTGTGATAAAACCATCACACTTAAACACAACAACAACAAAAAACAAAGCGATATGTCAAGACTGTTTTGTCTATGAAAGATTGCCCTAAGGCATGCTGGGCACAATAATCTATTATATCACGTCATGACGACATCCAAGTGCACTTTGGCTTCGGGACATGGACGGTTTTAGAGCAACAGAGACGTGCGATAAGCAGACAAAATGAGCTTGAAGTGTCTCTCTCCCGGCAATCCCTCGCTAAGTCAGCTCTCTTTGCAGAGTTTGTGTGCCTCCAGAGGATATTTGTGTTGCTTTATTGCAAATTAGGCTTCCTCTTTTGAACTTGTATTCACAGAAAAAATATCCAAGTATTCACTGGAGTCACGGTGATTATCTCTAGAAAATGAGACACACAGCAAGACGCTTCACAGTTTATTCTATTTGTCTATCTGAGGACTGGGATGCACTGGAGGACTGCATTTTTCTCCAAAGGAGGAGTTTGCAATGTTCTCATTATGTGACTTTTTGGAAGTATTATCTCCATTTCAGCCCAGACAGTTGTGTCAAGTGGATACCCTCAAGTGGTCTTTATTCTTAACTTACAGAGAATGTTTGCTTTGTAAGTTAAACTAGACGTGACTACTACTAGTAGTTGAAATGACATTTTTATTCCCTCCACCAAGGAAGTTTTATCTGTCTGTTTTTTTGTGTTCATGATAACTTCAAATGTTCTGAATGGATTAGAATGAATTTTTCAGAATTGTTGAAACTGGATATGGAAGAACTGGATTTTTGGGGTGATCCGGATTACGGTCTGAATTTTTTTTTTTTTAAAGATTGCAAAATAGGCTCATACATTTTTGGCATTTGCGCATATAACTCCACAAAAATGGTCAGAGGACTTGGAAAATAATACAACAGGTTCTACAAAATATCAAAGACTGATCCCAAAAAATGTAAAATTGTTATTTTGGTGGGACTCACAACATGCTTTTTTAGTTCATTTATTTTTACTTCTCTATGTTATTGACCTCACCTAAGGTGTGTTTTTGTATTTTAGGAATTTTTGCAACAATTTGTACAGTTGCCCCTAGTTTATAGCGGTTAATTATTACGTAAATATTTCCGTAGTTAGAGCATGGAAAACCTGTTCATGACTTTCTGTATACCGTTTTTCACATTATTAGAGCCCTGTAGACATGAAATAACACCCATATTGGTCATCTTTACACTCCTTTTATTCACTGTTTACAACACAGTGCGACTCTTATGCTCCCAAGCCATCAAGCTGGTGAGCTAAGAAGCTACAGGCTAACCAGTTTGCCCTGAATGTATTTCTTCTGAACTTAAGAAGCCAAAACGTACCACTTCCACATAAATTGGGAGGAAAACATTTTTCCACTCTATCATGTGGGACATGCCGTGGCTGACTTAATGACGTCATGCAGTGTTAAGATAATGTCATAAAAGCTAATGTCTCAATCTTTTGTGTCATTACTGCCGTCTGGTGACCAGAATACTACTTATCACTTGTAATTCAATATGTTTTGACTAATATTAAACCGCAGTCTCCCACCAAACAGCAATCATTTATTACTTAATTCAGTTCTGAAAAAAATCATATAGCGAGGGAGTGATAATTGAACCGCGACATTGTGACGGACAACTGCATTTGGTATTTAGTGATAATCTACTGTATATGTAAGAAAAAGGCAATTTTGTTAAATTTCTTTTTTATTTTGTTTTTTTGGTCAATTTGTCTTAGACCTTTCAACTACAGTACTACCCAGAAAATTAGAATAGCCTGAAAAAGGTTGTTGTGTTTCTGCAATTCAACTTAAAAGGTGAATTTGACATACTATATAATCAAATAATATGCAAATCTGCTGATTGTGGTTGTGGAGCTTAAAAAAATTAGAATTTTCTGACTGGGTTTGTGGTTTTTATGAGCTTAAAATCTTAATCACCAAAGTTACAACAAGGAACTGCTTGAGATACGTCAATTTGCATGGAATGGCTCAATAAAATTTGTTGGTTTAATCTTTTATGTAAAATTGCCAAAATAAAAATACTTTTACTTGATATTATAACTTTTCGGGTAGTACTGTATTTGATTGGCAGGGGTCTGATTCATTTATAAATCCAGCAGAGGAATCATATGAAAATGTCATTTGATCGAGATTACATAGAATGTCTTTGTTTTTGTTATAAATAGCCTATTTTCATGCAAATTACATACTAAAACCTTTGTTTTAAAAAAGAACATGAACATGCAGTTCAACACCTTTGAACTGCAAAATCATCATTTTCACTGATACCTGGCAAAAATGACAATGACAATGCTATTGAAATGTAAAATTTTTTTGAAATCTCTCCATTATCAGTGCAATATTTGACAAGAAACATCCATCCATCCATCCATTTTCTTCCGCTTATCCGAAGTCGGGTCGCGGGGGCAGCAACCCAAGCAGGGAAGCCCAGAAGTCCTTCTCCCCGGCCACTTTGTCTAGCTCTTCCCGGCGGATGCCCAGGCCAGCTGAGAGACATAGTCTCTCCAACGTGTCCTGGGTCTTCCCTGAGGCCTCCTACCGGTTGGACGTGCCCTGAACACCTCCCTAAGAAGGCGTTCGGGAGGCATCCTAACCAGATGCACGAGCCACCTCATCGGACTCCTCTCACTGCGGAGGAGCAGCGGTTGTACTCCGAGTCTCTCCCGGATGACAGTGCTTCTCACCCTATCTCTAAGGGAGAGCCCAGCCACCCTGCGAAGAAAACTCATTTCGGCCGCTTGTACCCGCGATCTTGTCCTTCGGTCACTACCCAAAGCTCATGACCACAGGTGAGGGTAGGAACGTAGATCCACCGGTAAATCGAGAGCTTTGCCTTTTGGCTCAGCTCTCTTTTCACCACGACAGATCGGTGCAGAGTCCGCATCACTGCAGACGCCGCACCAATCCGCCTGTCCATCTCGCGTTCCATCCTTCCATCACTCGCGAACAAGACCCCGAGGTACTTAAACTCCTCCACTTGGGGCAGGACCTCATCCCCGACACGTAGATGGCACTCCACCCTTTCCCGGGCGGGAACCATGGACTCGGACTTGGAGGTGCTGATTCTCATTCCAGCCGCTTCACACTCAGCTACGAACCGATCCAGTGAGAGTTGAAGGTCACGGCTCGATGAAGCCAACAGGACCACATCATCTGCAAAAAGCAGAGATCGAATCCTGCGGCCACCAAACTGAAAACCCTCAAGGGCCTGGCTCCGCCTAGAAATTCTGTCCATGAAAGTAGTGAACAGAATCAGTGACAGAGGGCAGCCCTGGCGGAGTCCAACCCTCACTGGAAACGGGTCGGACTTATTGCCGGCAATGTAAACCAAACTCTGACACCGGTCATACAGGGAACGAACCGCCTGGATTAGGTGGTCCGATACCCCATACTCCCGGAGCACTCCCCACAGTATTCCCGAATAAAAATGGTCAAATGCCTTCTCCAAGTCCACAAAACACATGTAGACAGTTTGGGCAAACTCCCATGCACCCTCAAGGACCCTGCCAAGAGTATAGAGTTGGTCCACAGTTCCACGACCAGGACGAAAACCACACTGCTCCTCCTGAATCCGAGATTCGACTATCCGGCGGCTCCTCCACTCCAGAACCCCTGAATAGACCTTACCAGGAAGGCTGAGGAGTGTGATCCCACGATAGTTAGAACACACCCTCCGGTCCCCCTTCTTGAAAAGCGGGACCACCACCCCGGTGACAAGAAACAGTATTCCACTATTAGTCGACTATGGACAACATCTAACAAAACTGATTTTACTATGAAAATCCCGACTAGAAGACATATATGGTAGATATAAAGTACAGTATAAGTATAAAGTATGAACAAAAATTTTCCAGCTTTTGGATCCTCACGAAGGAACTAGAGATCGAAATGTGTGGAGATGAAGAGGAGGGACGGATAACAGAGGACTTGACTTTTATGGACTAGGAGTGAGCTGATACAAGCAGTCCTTGGCTTAGGAAGTCACAGAAATCTAATGCTAACAGCATTTATTTACAACTGCTTCGGTAGAACTTTTTGTCTTCTACTTCCACCAACGTCTCTTGAGTCTTTCTGGGGTCTGTTCTGGGCCAACAAGCAGTCAGATATCCCTATCTCCTTGACTCGGGACAGAGTAATCTGCCCGCCTGCTCCTGCTTTACCGAGTCCGATAAACATAATATGTGACTCCAGCCATTATCTGAGATGGAACTGCCGTATTTATCCTGCTGGTGGACACCTTGGCACATTTGTCTTTGATGGAACTCCACTCACGTGATGTTGCCTTTGAAGAGAGATTAACGGGATTTTAGCGAAAGCAGAAATGAATGATTTTCTTGTGAAGAAACTAGGATTGATGAGAATTATTTCGCTGTATTTCGTGGCTTAACCCTGGGATCTCAACTTTGCAGCAGTTTGCCTGCTGCCGTTGGTCTCTTAATGAATAAAAAGGATGTCTTTCCCAACAAATAATTACACAAGATCCTCATAACCTTCAAAACATGTGACAAATTAGGACAACCCATAAAAAATATGGGGCACCCATAAGCAAACTCTAGTCCTGAATCGCTGCAGACAAAAGGATGAAAATATGTCCAAACAAGCACGCCTACTGTATTGCTTGCACTATTATCTTTCTGATCAAAACCTAAAGTTTGACCTCGATAAATTGGATTGCATTGGGGATTGATGCTTGCTTTACAAAACACCAACTGTAACTTTTGGGGGCACTGGGCAATCGATACAAAATTCGGTGAACCCATTTAGGGAACTGACAAGCAGATGCGTGTGAAATTTGAGCATGATTGGTTGAAAAACATCAGGCAAAACCTATTTTTTGAATTAGCAACAAATTGGATGCAAGTTATTGACTTTTTCTCAGGATTATAACCCTTTGAGGATCTCTGTAATACATTTATGATAGCATTTCTTAAATTTTTCTCATCATTATACAACTTTGTGGACATCTGTACTACATGCATGCTAGAATTCCTTCCATAGCATTTCAAACACAACCCATAGGGGGCGCCACAAGTGTCATTTAAAGTCATGTGAAACAATCATGAGGGCAATTTTGATGGAGGGACAAGTCCCAGTGCTAATGTATAATAATAATATAATAAATATATAATACTGTCATAGCATACTACTAAATGTGTAATACAGTGATAAATGTCGCTTTTTGACTTTAGCTTTCAAGGTAATGTTAAAAAGGACAATATTATTGCATTCAAAAACAGAGGGTTAAAGGTGAACAGCACTACTATCCTCTCTTGGCTCAGTCCCTCTGAGGGGTTGACAGGTAAAGAAATAGATCATTGGTCCGTGACAACTCAATATGACCCTCGTGCTATTTTGCGGGAAGCTGTCTGTGAAATGAAGTCCATGAAGCAAGGCCCAGGCGGCCCAGGCAGCCCAGGCGGCCCATGGACAGCACGGCTACTCACGCTCTCACCTGACTGACCCACATATGTTTTACCTGTGACACCCGTGCACTGTCCTTGACTGCTGCTGATGTTAATGAGAAGATATTACACGGACAGTTATTTCTGCACCTTAATCACAGGACCGCCAACACATTTGTGGAAAAGATGCTCGTTTGGCCTGGTGAAGGACTGTCCTGCCTCCGGTCCAATTTGTGTTGGAATGCGCTGCACGCTCGCTACCCACATGTCCCTGAACTGGGATAAGCATGCCAGGACAATGAATAAAGCGAATGCATAATTCTTAGAGAGGAAGATTGAGGGTACTGGAAGGAGACCGGCAATCAGCTGGTCTCTGATCTGCTATGTGACTGCAAAGTCAGTAAAATAGGGATTAACAAGACCATAAACTCTCCCTCTTCTCATCTACTGACTTCACAGTCCTTCATTTTCTAATAGATGATTAAACTACAGAATCTTGCAAAAGTCAGATAACCCAAAACAAAATCACAACATTCATTCATTCATTCATTTTCTATGCCGCTTATTCTCATTAGGGTCGCGGGTATGCTGGAGCCTATTCCAGCAGACTTTGGGAGAGAGGTGGGGTACACCCTGGACTGGTCGCCAGTCAATCGCAGGGCACATGTAGACAAACAAACATTCACACTCACATTCATACCTATGGACAATTTAGAGTCGCCAATTAACCTAACATGCATGTTTTTGGAATGTGGTAGGAAACCGGAGAACCCGGAGAAAACCCACGCACGCACGGGGAGAACATGCAAACTCCACACAGAGATGCCCAAAGGAGATTCGAACCTTGAACCTCCTGACTGTAAGGCCAATGTGCTACCCACTCGACCACCGTGCGGCCAAAATCCCAACAATGAGCAGAAAAATAATTGGACCGGACCAGGAATCATTTATCAGCATTTACAACAGAAGAATTCAACTAAACATACATACATAGCCTCATATGTCACATATACTCTGCATATTGTCAACGGCAGCCCCACCAAACACTAGACATCATTTAGATTTAGTTTTTTTGGGCAAAATCTGTTTGGTCCGTCATATTGCCCTGATTTAGCCCAGAAATAAGATGTTGAAAATTGGGCTGAGTTGAGTTTAGTCCAACTGATTTGGTCCAAAAAAAAAACAATGTCCAAATGAGTTATACTTGGTTATACTTGGTTTCTCCACACCCAAAAGTGACTTTAATGTTACGACTTGATGGTCGCTGCAGCAAACTTTTTCCCTGGTCTTAGCCATAAAACTCGACAAGATCTATGGCTTTCTATAACTTCTCAAGGGACTATTTCAATAATATTGTCTCTTGAGAAGATCCAGTGGAACCTCAGATTTTGTATGCCCCAGTTTTTGTAAGATTTGGTTTTCGACAAAAATATTTCCAAAAATACTGCACATTGCAGTTTTCGTCTCGATTAAACAGTGGCCAGACGAAGCATCGACGCGTTGGTTTGCGTAAAGGATGGACAGAGGTTGAGTTGGGACACTATAGACAAAAACTAACGAGGGAATTCTTTAATTATTTTTCTTATGTGTGTGACTTATATATACATAGAGCAACACAGAATGATGAACAACTCAGTTTCTGTCTCCTTTCCTCCTAATAAGCACTGTGTGCGCGCCGCACTGACAAGACGTTTAAGTGCACTGTATATTTGTGGGTGCATATTTTGTTTTATGTAGGAGCACGGTTGCAAAATAAGCCGCCATGACACCAAAGAATATTGCAAATGTCACATCTTTGATAAAAAATGTGAGAAACACTTTTGAGTTCAAGAAATAACTTGTAGCGAAGTACACATTTATAACGGGATTGTAATGTCATGGTTCCGAGTTTAGACGAGTTGCGAGAAAAAATAGTTTAAAGAAGACGCATTACAGCTTTTTAAATTTTTGGTTCATATTTCTGGGTGTTTGGAATGGATTAAATAAAAACATTTATAAATAAATACATAAATACATTATTTCTGATGAAAAAAAATCCTGTGTGTTTGTACATTTCGGTTTTAGTTAGAGCTTTTGGACAAAAAAAAGGGTCACTTGCTGTAGTAAAATAGTTGCTGAAATGTGAGGGGTCCACTCACTTTTGTGAAACTGTATGTCCTTCTGACATTAGGAGTGGAATGTTTTCCACTTGGTTTTAGTCAATTACGGAAACATGTTTGTGATAGTCTATACAATAGAGACATAACACAGTCAGAAGACCTTTCACTTGGAACAAATGCACTATGTTGTTTTTAATCTGCGCACACACACCAAGTTTCTAGATATGTCACCTTTTTAATCTCTGTCTGAGGAGCGTTTAGATGTCCAAGACTACAGTGGCAGGAGCCTAATATCCTGACAACTACAAAAAAAGTTTACACCCATTGCACCACCTCTCGTTACAGCTAATCACTCTCTCCAGCACTGGCATTGCAATTGTTTGTATTTAGTCCTGTATGAATTCAAATGTGAACTGACCTCCAAACTCATTTCACAGCTTTTAGAAGAAAATAATTCAGGTGGACTACAAACTTCGTAATGTCATGTTTTTGGTCTGGCATCCTCATTTCTCATATAATCCTCACCCGTGACAAAGTAACCTGTGTGTGATTTCATTTAGAAGACAGATACAATGAAATATTTAGTTTTGTTTTATACTGAAATTATCATTCCTGCTTGTGCAAAAATTGTCAGCTTAGCGTGTTCTTCACAGGCAAAACAACAGTTCCACCAAGACGAATGCTATAATTGCCATCATCCACTATCTAGTCTCACTTCACCTAGCTGTCGCAAGTTGAAATAAAATAAAAATAGGAGGAGAATAAAAACAAAAAAAAGATGGCGGCTCGTTTTTAAGTGTCTGTCCTGTCAATGCAATGCATTACATGGATACAAAGCAAGCCATTACTGCTTAGCAATGTTGAATTTTCCAGTGGCCAAATAGTGACAGGTCTATTTCTTTGCCGTTAGTGAAAGAGGCAGGGATAGCAGAGGACATCTAATTACCCAGTATTGTGGGGGACAATACAACTCCCGATAAGCAAGGCAATGGAACACACGTTTTTGTTAGTGTGTGCGTGTGCGTGTGTGTGCATCTGTCAACCGTGGCATTCATATGCATGTGTCTAGTTGCATGTGAAATAGAGCGAAACTGACTGCACACTCAGCTTGTTTGGAAGACTGCAAAAGAATTGGACATGTAGGCCGATGTACAGGACAAAGATACAATGCAATGTCAATAAACAAGACACGTATTTGTTATGAAGAAGAAGTTACATCAACTGTTTTCAGGAAGTGTTTTTTTCCCCATTTTCATGTTTCTCCTTGCATTCAAAATGCAAATGAAACGCATCAAATAAACTTGTGCCCTCTGTCCAGGGTGTTTGTCTGCCCACACCGTAGCCACTTCGCCACAATGGTCAATCCGGTCCGCAACACAGGTGCAAATTATTGATGACATTTTGAATAGACAGAATACCACATATTACACCTTTTAATGTGTCTTCTGAATGCCTTATATATGTATATTCAGTCATTTAACCATTTTTATGGCTGAAAATGCTTCATTTAGGCCATGAGTACATGAAAAATACTGTGGTAGAAAAAAAGGTAGTGCTAAACGTTTTCTGGAATCCAACTAAGTCCAAAGTCACACAAAACTTTAGGTGATGCATGACAACTATTATTATAGTTCCATTCCATTTTCCATTTCCATTTTCCAGCTCCACCGTGGGGACACCAAGGCATAGTCCCTCCAGCGTGTCCTAGGTCTTCCCCGGGGCCTTCTCCCGGCTGGGCATGCCCAAAACATCTCACCAGGGAGGCGCTCGGGAGGCATCCGGATGAGATGCCCGAGCCACCTCAACTGGCTCCTCTCGATGTGAAGGAGCAACGGCTCTACTCTGAGCTCCTCCCGGATGGCCGGGCTCCTCACAATATCTCTTAGTGTGGGTGAGTCCAGCCTTCCGGCTCAGCTCTCTCTTCACCTCGACGGTCCTGTACAGCGACCGCATTACTGCTGAATCTGCACCGATCCGTCTGTGGACCTCACGCTCCAATCATCCTACACTCGTGAACAAGAACCTGAGATACTTGAACTCCTCCACCAGAGGCAAGATCTCACTCCCAACCCGGAGGGTACAATCCACCCGTTTCTGAGAACCATGGCCTCGGATTTGGAGGTGCTGAGTCTCATCCCAGAAGCTTCACACTCAGCTGCAACCTGCTCCGGTAAACGCTGAAGGTCACAGCCTGATGAGGCCATATGGACCACATCGTCTGCAAATAGCAGAGACGAGATCTTAAGGTCACCAAGCTGGACTCCCTCAACGCCTTGACTGCACCTAGAAATTCNCTCAGCTCTCTCTTCACCTCGACGGTCCTGTACAGCGACCGCATTACTGCTGAATCTGCACCGATCCGTCTGTGGACCTCACGCTCCAATCATCCCTCACTCGTGAACAAGAACCTGAGATACTTGAACTCCTCCACCAGAGGCAAGATCTCACTCCCAACCCGGAGGGTACAATCCACCCGTTTCTGACTGAGAACCATGGCCTCGGATTTGGAGGTGCCGAGTCTCATCCCAGAAGCTTCACACTCAGCTGCAAACTGCTCCGGTAAACGCTGAAGGTCACAGCCTGATGAGGCCAGAAGGACCACATTGTCTGCAAATAGCAGAGACGAGATCCTAAGGTCACCAAGCTGGACTTCCTCAACGCCTTGACTGCACCTAGAAATTCTGTTCATGAAGATTATAAACAGAATCGGTGACAAAGGGCAGCCTTGGCGGAGGCCAACGTTCACTGGAAACAAGTTGGACTTACTGCTGGCAATGCGAACCAGGCTCCTGCGTCAACAGTACAAGGACCGAATGGCATATTTTATATGCAGCAGTGTGAAAAAGTGTGTGCCCCCTCCCTGAGTTCCTTTTTTTGTGTATGTTTGTCACACCTAAATGTTTCAGACTAATATGAATTATTAGTCAATGACAACACAAAATGCAGTTTTTAAATTAAACCTTTTATCATTATTGGAGAAAAAAATCCAAACCTACATGAACATGTGTGAAAAAATGAGTGCCTCCCTCTTCAAACCAAAATTGAGAATGAGATCTAACAAAAGAAAAAGGTTTAAGGGCATGTCTAAAGATTTTAAACTCCAGCAAACCATCTTGAGAGCCATTACACACAAATAGCAAAAACATGGAACCGTGGTGAATCTTCCCAGGAGCGACCGCCCAACCAAAATTACTTCAACAGCGCAGTGCCGACTCATTCAAGAGGTCACAAAAGACCCCACAACAACATTCAAAGAACTGCATGCCCCACTTGTCTATGTTAAGGTCAATGTTCATGACTCCACCATGAGAAAGACAGCGGGCAAAAATAGCCTGCTTTGCAGAGTTTCAAGACCAAAAACAATGCTGAACAAAAAAGAACATTAAGGCTCATCACAATTTTGCCAGAAATCATCTTAAAGATTCCTGAGACCTTTGGGAAAAATACTTTCTGGAAGCAGTGTGACCCATTACATCTGGCGTAAAAATAATGGCCCATTTCAGAAAAAGAACATCATACCGACAGTAAAACATGGTGGTGGTAGTGTGATGGTTTGGGGCTGTTTTTGTGTTTCAGCATCTGGAAGACTTGTTGTGATAAATGGAATCATGAATTCTGGGGAGGATGACCGGCCAAACCTCCGTTTTTCTTGTCAATTTGAATGTGAAAAAACGAGGAATTCAAGTGTTGCCTGTGAGATTAATAAATGTTTTATAATGGTGCCAGACAGAATGCTTGATTCACTTTTCAATGTCGAATATTAGAACTTGAAAGTCAACCAGTGTCAGGGAGGTTGGGTTATTTATGCATTTGAAAAGTCTATTCATTCACTTTAGGAGGACACAGAGTCTATGTCACAAAATGTTCCTGCAAAGTTGCAGCCCAAGCAAGACATCAGTGAGTCGACTTGATGACACATTTTTGTGTTTTTTTCCATTTGGGGTTAATTGATGCGTTAACACATGGAAATGATTTTGCTTAACCGGAATTGACCGCAATCTACAGTTGGTCATCTCTGCTGCACCGTCCCGGAATTTAATACCTTGTCTCTCTCACACACACACACACACACACACACACACACACACACACACACACACGCACACAGATGCACTCACACATCACTTCCCTGTTACAGAAAATGGGTTGCTGCAGTAATGCTATTCATTTATGCATTTCATTTCTACTTTTCCTTTGGACTGAAACAGATACAGTAAATACAGTACACCACTCAGACAAGCTCAAATATATTGCCAATTGGGGAAGATGTGAATTTTAATATCCCACATGACATATAGCAGTGGACTCTGTTGCAAAGCCCTAACTAATAAAATGCAACAGGTATAAAATAATACAACATATCACACTCTATCATCAAAAATAGCTCAACGTTTGTAAGAAGCTGCAAGTCTGAGATGGCAGATTGCTGAGAATGCATGCACGCGTCTGTTTGTGTGTTTGCGTTTGGTCCACAGCCAGAAATGTTAGCCAGAGGTCATTTGGCAAATTTAAAAAAGAGGCACTTTTGCCACCCACAGTGTTTATTAAAAACATGCCACCCTATCTAGCCAAAATGAGTCACTGAGCATCAGGAAATTGTATTAATTTATACAATACGGGGAAGACAGGGATTGCCAGGTAATAATAATTTCTTTTTTTCCACAATTTGAATTTATCCAAGTTTATGAAAAGTGACTTTACAAATTTGGGATGGACATTCGACTCCATTTTATTATGCAGATAATTATTTCCATGTTATTTTTTGTAACCAGATGGGAGAATCTCCTATTTCTATGCTAGGTCATACTGTTGTTGGGAATGGAATATTTTCCACTCAGTTCTATATGGCTACTGCAACATTTATGTTTTTATCCACTAGGGAGACATAACACAATCACAAGACATTTCACTTGGGACAAATACTTCATGTTCTTTACAATTCTCTCTCTCTCTCTCTCTCTCACGCACACACACATGCAAACACACACTGTTTTCAAAAAACCTAGCGCAAAGAGCCGTATCGTTCGCCAACGACCCACCACTAGTCCATTCAGTGGTTCTTAGGGAAAAGAGAGAATGGGTCTTGGACTTTGTGGGGCTGTCCACTTGGGACGGTTTTCAGGTCCAAACAGCTAAGTATTTGAGTATTTTGTCGTATCGGCCTTTCATCCACACAGTAGTGATGTTTGGTTGACCTGAAATGGCATATTTTTGAAAACGGCTCCCAGCGTGGAAACATTTCCCAACGCCGGCCTGTCGCTGCCGTGTTGACAAGCCAACTGCTACTTTCTAAAAATGGTGGCGTCACCACCTCTGTCGCCGGCATGATATTTCAATATTTCGACTGGCGTGACTCGCCCCAGTCGACATTCTCTGATATCTTTTTGTCATGTCAGAAAGTCATTCCACTTCATTGTCATCTAGACAAGCCCTGCAAAGCGTAAGAACGGTGCCCACTGCAGCTGCATGCGTGTAACTTCAATGTAGAGGTCAAAGTGCGTGTATCCACGAATCCACAAATACAGTCTAAGCCTAGGAGATCCAACTCTTGTCATACATACAGTACTTTAAGATATTTGTTTTCCTGTCCCGTCTTGACCCCTGCTTATGACTCCATCAACGTTTCCCTTCCTTCACACCCCCTACTCTGACTTCTTGCCTGCTCTCTACTGATGTTGACTGACAGACGACTAACGCCACCACCACAGTGAATTCAGCGAGTTTTCTGCGAGTAAGATACCCGAAGGCACAAACGCCAAGCTAAGGTGCGGGTTGCGGGACCAAGACATCTGTTGTTAGTTGTGAACGGTAAGTGAGTTTGACAGAGCTGAGATTAAACAGGAGGCATTCTGCCAGCCTACTGAAGAGAGAAGCTTCACCCCCCCCCCAACAAAGACAAGCACCACTAACTTCTACTGTAGTGCGTAGCTGGGTAAAGCGAGGCATGCCCCCATGCGGCGACACACAGCCCCTGGAGCTGGTGTATGCAGGGTCATTTGTCATTTAAATGTCTACCAGTGCAGGTATGCCGCATGATTGAGGGGGGTGGTGGGAAGGAGACAAAATGTGTCGCTGCATATTTGTCACTCGCTTTTTCAAAGAAATGCATTTTTTCAGCCAACTTTCCGGTTTTTACATCGAAGAACAAAAACCGATAATCTCGAGTTTTGTCGTTATTTTAATCAGTGCTTTCGATTTCCGACAGAAAGAGAAAGTAGAGCACCAAATCACACAGCAAAATTAAGTACATATATCACGACACACAATACGAGTACAGAAAGATGGTGGGATCTGCTGCTAAATGGTGTCAAAGTCTGAAAACATGATTTTCCTTTAGCACACATCAGGACGGATAGTAAACATAATAGGAGTCCAATATACGGAACATTCTAAGAATATGACTTAACAAGAAATATATATATTAAAAAAAAGCAACAAAAAAATTGAATAGTCACCAGTATGCAAGAATTTTGCAAGAATTTACACAAAGCCAAAATATTATGGCATTAAAAGTCATAATTCTGAGGAAAAAAATAGAGACAAAAGACAAAAAGGCCGCGATTTAACAAAAACAAATAATGTTGTCATTTTTGGAGAATTGGGTTGGTCAAAAGTAAAACTATTATGGGAATAAAGTCAAAATATTATGAGAAAAAAATCTCCAAAGATTATTTGGAAAGAAGGTACTTGGGGGGGGGGAGACCAAAGACAGACTAACAATGCACTTTTTAATCAATATGACAAAGCAGAGATGCAGTCTTTTGTTGAAATCTATATAACTACTTAGCATATCTACAAAAATGAAATGGCAAAGTTGCATCCTTTCATTTTTACTAGGTGGCCCTCGGTGGAAAAGGTTTGCACATGTAAGATTAATAGGAGACATTAAAAAAAGACAGAGTAGACTCTGGGAAGTATCTTGTTATTTTTGTGTGATCTGCAATTGGCTGGCGACTAGTCTAAGCTGTGCCCTATCAGCTGGGATAGGCTCCAGCTCTCCCGAGGTGGCCGAGAAAATGGATGGACAGATCTGATAAATGAGGAACCCCTACTTGCCTTTTTCATGGGATTGTTCGTGAATGCAGCATAAAAGCCACACTGACGGATTCAACCTTTCCAACAGATTCAAGAATTCCAGACACCCAGTAAGCGTGCCTTCTGGCTGGAGCTGCATTGAGGCCCCACTGAAAACACCAGCGCAATTCATCGGCATTTACCATCAGTCACAATAGCAGAAATCTGCTTCAATCTGCTTCGGACGTTTACCATATGACATTGGCTGCAGGGCCAGTGACGTACTGCATTGGTAGCATTGGATAAAAAAAATAAAAGTCGCCACAGTCAAGAGATTATCAGATGGAAGGAAATGAAATGTATGTCAGTGAGTGGAGCTGAATAAGAGAGTGATGGCTGTCAGGTAGTAGAAAGGCTATTGTGAGGAGGTAGCAGTGCTAATAGTATGGCGAGCCACTGCTGCTATCTGCTGAGTGCCTGCAGCTATAGAGCGTCGCCTGTTTTATCACCCCCATCTAAATGAAACACACTCACAGCTGGAGAAAGGTGACCCGACTGCTAATCAAGCAGCAGAACCGTCAGTGTGTCTCTGAGTGTACGCTCCACTCAGCAAGATTGTTTTCTCCCAGAAATCAGTCTCTTAAATGATCTAAAAATCCACTCAAGGAGATACAATTACATCCCCCTTTTTTTCCTCCTGATAGTCCACTATTCTTTTTTTTTGCCCCCCCCCCCCCCACTTTTTCAGCTGAGTATTAAATTCAGCAACTGAGAAGGTGACCTGCGTGCTCTGCTTGGGAGGGGGACAGGAAGGGAGGAGTAGGAGGCAGCAGAGTGGAGCTGCTGGATCAGCAGAATCCGAGCGTTTAGAGACACACGCGTGAATGTGTGCTCGCTCTCCTCCTCGCTTTTTCCCAACACGCCCACGCTTCGAAGGCTCAGGTCAGCAACGAGGCGTCTGGGGAGCCCAAGGGCGTTCAGCCTGTCGCCCACCGGCACCCCCTTCCAACTTCTCCCACCGTGAGCCACACCCCACCAGAGATGCAAGACCTGCTGCACAATACGCACACACACACACACACACACACGACACATGGACACACACTTCCAAAACAATCCCACTGCCTTTCTTGTCTTTTAACACCAAGCACTTTGATTCCAACACATAAAATGTCTCTCTCTCCCTCCCTCCACCCTGTCAAATCTCTGCCTTCTCACTAAACAGCTCCATGGGGATTGGCAGAAAGGAAATAAATATGTTTCCTGATGACACCGCTCAGCTAGGCACCGACCGGGCTGGGCTGCTGTGTTCAGGTTCAACCGGTCTCCAAACAAACCAGGCTGGGATATAATAATAATATATAATGTCAATGCAGCTACAGTATAAAGCTTCTCTTAACTCCAGCTAGCTGTAAAAGCACGTCTGATCAACTGATTGATGACCATTATAAACATCTCCAGGGCAGCACAGAAGGCCGCATGGAAGACATGCCTTGCATTAAGACTCACACGGCACAACTTACACATGATTTATAAAAGTGCAGGGTCATCAAGGCAGACATACGGTCAGGGAGGGAACTCGTGTATTTACATTTAGGGTGCTTTCACCATCATTAAAAGAGACCTATTATTTAACCATAACAACTAAATACCAAAAAATAATTATAAAAACATGTAATAATAATAATTCAAATATCAATAATAACACCAATACAAATATATGTATTTTTTAAAGATTACATATTTTGCAGCATGAAAGAGTTTGTATGTAGTTCAGACATGTTATTTACATATAAGAATGTAAGCAACTGAACATACACATGCTGCTAAATAAATTAGAATGTCATGAAAACATAAGTAGTTCAGTAATTCTATTAGAAAAGTGAAACTCATACATTACATAGATGCATTGCATTTGTTGCTCATAACTAATGAATATAATCAATCATTGAATAATCAATATATATAACTAATAAATAGCTTATAAAATTACAATATTGTGAAAAGGTTCAATATTGAAGACACCAAGTGTCCCTTTCTAATAAGCTAATTAACTCAAAACACAAACAAATGCCTTGAAATCTCTCAGTCTAGTCTTGAAATCATGTAATCATGCGGAAGACTGCTGACTTGATAGTTGCCCCCAAAAAATCCATTGACACCTTGCGCAAGGAGGGGAAGACACAAAAGGTCATTGCTAAAGAAGCTGGCTGTTCACAGAGCTCTGTGTCACGGCATATTAACAGAAAGTCCTAGGGAAGGAAAAATGTTGTAAAGAAAGTGCACAAGTAATAGGAATAAAACCGCACCCTAGAGAGGAATTAAAAATAAAACCCATTCAAAAATGGGGGGAGAAATTCACAGGACTGCAGCTGGAGTCAGTGCCTCAAAAGCCACCATGCACAGACATATGCATGACATGTGTTTCAGCTGTCGTCTTCCTTGTGTCAAGCCAGCGTCAGAACTGTCTCACCTGGGTTAAGGGCAGAAAGGACTGGACTGTTGCTGAGTGGTCCAAATTTATGTTCTCTGATGAAAGTAAATGTTGCATTACTTTTGGAAATCACAGTGCCAGAGTCTGGAGGAAGAGAGGGGAGGCCCAGAATGCATGTTGCTTGAGGTCCATGGTCAGTGCAGCCGTCTACCAGGAAGTTTTAGAGCACTTCATGCTTCATGCTGACCAACTTTATGGAGATGCAAATTTCATTTGCCAACAGTACTTCCAACAGTACTGCAGACAGTGCCAAAACGACCAGTACCTGGTTTAAAGACCATTATATCCCTGTCCTTAATTGGCCAGCAGACTTGCCTGACTTCAAACCATTAGAAAATCTATGAGGTATTGTCAGTAGGAAAATGCAATACACCAGAGCCAACAATGCAGAAGAGCTAAAAGCCATTATCAGAGCAACCAGGGCTCTCATAGCACCTGAGGAGTGCCACAGACAGATGGGCTCCATGCCACGCTGTATTGCTGCAGTATGGAGCCCTGACCAAGTATTGAGTGCTGTACGTGTTTACACTTTTGTGTTGTGCAATATTTTTAATCTTTTTTTAAATTGTTCATAAGTAAATTCTAATTTTATGAAATACTGAATTTGAGATTTTCATTTGGTTTTGGTTATAATCATCAATATTAAAAGAAATAAACACTTGAAATATATCAGTCGGTGTGTAATGAGTGTATATAATATACACGTTTCACTTTTTAATGAAATTACTGAAATAAATCAAATTTTTGGTCATATTCAAATTTATTGAGCAACACCTGTATGTTCAAAACGCAATTTTTTTTACCCCATTTTAACTGCTTACACACACACCTCACACTTCATAACACTGTTAGTTGGGTTGGGGTGGGGGGTGGGAGTTACTGTTTGTGGTAAAGTTGTCTCGGGGATGGTGGTCGGGATGTGGGTGTTGGTTGGTTGGCTCCGAGGAATTGTGGCCCGGGGGCTTGGCGGCTGGTGTCCCTGACCCCCTGGGGCCTTTGCTCTGTTGCCACGGGGCTGGGTCTCCCCTTGGACCCTCCACTCTGGGATGCCTGATTGGGGGACGGGGCCTGGGGTCCTCCTAGTTGGTCCCTCGCTCTTGAAGGGGGTGTGTTTTGGGTAGCATGACTGTGTACACCACTGACATTTCCTCATTGTCTATGTTTCACTCTGATGCAGTCATTTTGTCGCCGTATATTAATGTGAACTACCGCCGTTGTGTGGATTTATTACAGGTATCATCTGGGCTATCATTGTGTATTATGTTCTGTTTTGGGTTTTTTTCATTTCTTTTTTCCCATTGTTGCTCAGTCATTGGCCATTGTTCTGGTTGTTGTTGATATTGTGGTTATCACAATGGTTGTTTAATATACTTGAAATACTTTTGTAAGGTTTTTCTGCACCTTTTCCTTCCTTGTACATCACCCCCCACCCCGCCCTCACCTGTTCTTCTACATCAGCTCCGGTATCGAAATGTTATTCAACAAAATTCATATAAACACAGTAGAATATCAAGGGGAGCCTCACATAGTGGAGTGAAGTTTCCCTTTGCAAAGCAAATTTGCTGAGCACTAAAAAGGCAGTTTGACTACCATTCAGCTGTTACGATGCAGGACAAGATAAAAAATAGAGAGAAAAAAAAGACAAACACAAAATACAAAAGAAAATGATTATAAATGAATATAAAATAAATATCCCGTGACCATAGTAAGGATAAGCAGCATAAAAATGGCTGGTTGGATATAAAGTATGACATCATATAAATAATAATAATATAATTAATTTTAATAGAAAATAAATGTGTTTTATTATAATTTTTTATTATATATTATAATATGTATCATAATGTTACATGTATTTAACAACACAATACTGCAGAGTCTAAAGTATAGCTTGTTCTAAGTTGTTTAGAGTCTTAACAACCCTGTTCAGAACAGACTGTCTTACTGGACACCCTGCCAGCCCCCTACTGCAATGTCCGGCCCCTAAATTGATTTTTTTTTTCATCAGACAAAAAGGAAAAAGACACTGTGTTCCGGTTACCAAGTGGCATACAGTAAGAGCAACATACAGTAGCAGTAATGGCTGACATATGTAAATAAAAGTGATCCACCCTCTATGGCTGGACGGTGATATTATTACGTGTAACAGTATGTGCATCCAACAGCACTGCAGCTCTGCTTATCTTTAAGCTTTGATATGTGATATGATATGATAGTGGTTCATGCAGTTGCTTTCAAGAAAAGAAAACGGGCAACTCATTTAAAAATATTGTTACGTCACAATAAGGAAGCCAAAATGGGAAGAGCTTGCTTAAGACATATTTTCCGACAATTGGAGAGATGGGAAGTAAGAGATGGGGAGTTACTGTATGTCTTGGAGCATCCAGCCCATGCAGGCTGGTGTGTGTGTTTGTGTGTATGCGTCATACAGGAAGAAGGTCCAAAGAGATAGAGATAGTGCAGTTGGTCAACCTAATCCGATCACGGAGAGAGAGGGCGGGACATGGAAAGAAAGCTCTCTGAGGAACAGATGTAATTTCAGAGCACCACAAAAAAAAGAAGGTTAAAATGCTCCTGATCATATTAGCTTACCATCCCAAATAGGATTTCTGCACTGCCACAGTGAATGCCCATGACAAATGCCTTAGACGTTGCAGATCTGTAACTCAATAGGCAAAGATGGGCGTGGAGGGTGGCGAGGGCAAACAGACAGGCAGTGATGTGGGGGGGATCGATACTTATAAGTAACAATTATATCCTTCCTCCCCAATGTTGCCATCCCTCCATGTAGCCTTGGGCATAATACCCCTTCTATTACTCACGGGGAGATTTGTCAGTGTGATAGGACAAGTCACATGACGTGGAGTGAAAGAAGGCGTGATGGTAGGAGGAAGTGGCGGTATGAAGGTAGCAATAAGCCTTGCTAGCAGTGTCAAAGTGCTGAAAGCAGCACAGGCAGCTATAAAGGGAGCAGACAGATACACAACAAATCTTTTCAGGAGGCCTGCAGGAAAAGCCATGACTTTCAATAAATAATTTTCTCCCTCGTTGTGCTGCACCAGCAAGGAGACAAACACAAGCCGCTCCATCGCGCCCAATATCTTAGGAGTGTGTGTCCTACTTGTATGTGCAATGTTCATTAGCCAGGACAGCCTTCAGTGGGATATTGTGGAAATATTTACTTGACGTCAAACAACATGAGTGCCGGCGAGAGATTAACAGCGAGAGGGCGGATTGGCACGCACAGAATGGCGAGAATGACAGAAAGAAAAGGACAAACGGAGCAAGACAAGGATGAGAGCATGTATCCAAGTGGAAAATACATTTAAGCCTGACAGAGGCTTTTTATTTGCCCCCCCAACTCACCACAATAAGCGAGCTTCTCTGCATTAACACAAGACTTATTTGAGGTTAATTACAAGAAGTGGTTTGGAAACAACTTCCATGATTAGAAACTCTAAGTAGCCACTGTGTGCCCCCAAGGTGGAATTGAAATCCTGCTCAAGTTAAAAAATGAGCCGAAGTCCTTTTGGTGGTGGCAAAGCACACACAGTTGGGGTATAAATACTGGAAGGTTACAAGCTGACTGAGAAAAGTGGAAGTCATGCTTCCAAGGTGCCCTTGAGCCGTCAGAATGCACGAAGGGATAATCCCTAAATAAGGACGACATACTGGGAATGCATTTAATTGTTAGAAAAATTAACAAAGTTACTGGAAAGACCATCACGTTGGACAGTTCCGAAAAAGAGTAAGCGGAAGAATATTTAATCCTATCTTCTCCATGTCAGCAGTGACTGATACTATGTTTATTTCCCGTGTTGAAATGTTACATTTTTAGAGCAGAACATGTGTACAATACATGCAGTGATGATAGGAAAAAGTGTAAAAAAAAGTAAATAATAACGATTAATTAAACATTAAAAATAGATAGATCTTATACTTAGCGTTAGATAGTTGGGGCACCCACCAGTCAGACTAGATAGGACAGCTCTATTGATAATGTTTTTTCACCAAGCGTTGTTTTGTTTGGCAGTGCATGAATGCAACACAGATGTGTGCTGTGACGGGGTACAACAAGGGTGTCCAAAGTGCGGCGAGGGGGCCTCTGTTTTTTAATCATCTCTTAGCACATACTAAAATACAAAAAAACTAGAAAATAAAAACTAAAACGAAACAGACAAAATATTAGAAGTAAAAGTTATCGTAATAAACAAAAAAAAACAAAGTTGAAACATTAAAAACTAAAATATGTAATAAAAAAAAGTCATAATACTATTAGAAACAAACAAAACAAAGAATAAGTTGGAATTTTAGAAAAATTAGGCTGGTTAAAGTTATAATATACACATAATAAATTCAGAACATTATAAGAATAACATCAGAATATTACAGTACAAGATAGAACAGCAAAAACAAGCAATAAAATGTAAAAAGAAAAAGTTAATTGTAATAATACGCTTTGTCACCAATAAGACAAAACTATTTTATTGAAAAAAAAATATAATAATATAAAATACATTCATTCATTCATTTTCTACGCCACTTTGAATGGTTGTCTTTGTTTGTCTATCTGTGCCCTGCGATTGGCTGGCAACCAGTCCAATTATATAAAAATCTAAAGATATAAAATATAGAAGGTTTTCGGTGGTCCCTGCTTCCCTTTATAACAACCCCCTAATGGCCAAATGGTCAGACAAGTCTGTCGCGGGTCCATAGGACGCAAAGAGGCCAGGAAGGCCACCGATGTGACTGACAGCGCACATGCTGCATCCAGCATTGATCTCAAGGCTAGATGGTAGTGACAGTGAAGCCATCTATTATATATGATGGCTCCCTGAGGAAGATTGGCCCTCACATCGCCGTGGAGATAAAAGGCAACACTGGCTGGAGGCTCTTTTAATTGTTCCGTGTGATGTAGACAAAGCAGCATATGACCCTGCCAATACCGTCACACTTACTGACATTGAGAGGTTATCATCTGTGTTGGTGGGAATAATAAATAATGACAAGCAAAAATAAACCAGCTATTTGCTCCTCCACTGCCCCCTTCCCAAATATATACAATTATTTCTCTCACAGGAGTGTGTGTCCGACGAGTTCAGTAATGCGTGTGTAGTGCGGAAAAAGCGTGGGACAGGTGATGGAAGCAGGGTGTGAGAATGCGTCAACAACATCAGCAATGGGCGGTGCCACCTGCAGAGGTAACAGATGGCATGCATGCCACTCGCCCTAGCACAAACATACCCTCGCCAGCGCCAACACATACATGGCATTCCCGCCGCACATATGCAGACATGAACAGTGCGAAGTAAATACTCCATAATAACATCCACCAATGATGCTAATGTGATCTGACAGTCATAAAAGTGTAAAAATAAGTTAAACACTGCACATATTAAAGGAACTGTAAGTAACTCACTCTAAATTATATTTGTTGAAACCACAATATATAGGATATATAAGGGATTATATTCCTGATGATGTGAGTGGGTAGCATGTTGGCCTCACAGTCAGAAGATCTGGATTTGAATCTCCGTTGTGGAGTTCTCTGTGTGGAGTTTCCATGCTCTCCCCGTGCGTGGGTTTTCTCCGGTTTCATTCATATTCCAAAACCATGCCATCCATCCATCCATCCATTTTCTTCCGCTTATCCGAGGTCGGGTCGCGGGGGCAGCAACCTAAGCAGGGAAGCCCAGAGGTCCCTTTCCCCGGCCACGTCATCTAGCTCTTCCCAGCGGATGCCGAGGAATTCCCAGGCCACCTGAGAGACATAGTCTCTCCAACGTGTCCTGGGTCTTTCCCGAGGCCTCCTATCGGTAGGACGTGCCCTGAACACCTCCCCAGGAAGGCGTTCGGGAGGCATCCTAACCAAATGCCCAAGCCATCTCATCTGACTCCTCTCAATGCGGAGGAGCAGCGGTTCTACTCCGAGTCCCTCCCGGATAACAGTGCTTCTCACCCTATCTCTAAGGGAGAGCCCAGCCCCCCTGCGGAGAAAACTAATTTCGGCCGCTTGTACCCGCAATCTTGTCCTTTCGGTCACTACCCAAAGCTCAATACCATAGGTGAGGGTAGGAACGTAGATCGACCGGTAAATCGAGAGCTTTGCCTTTTGGCTCAGCTCTCTTTTCACCACGACAGATCGGTGCAGAGCCTGCATCACTGCAGACGCTGCACCAATCCGCCTGTCCATCTCGCGTTCCATCCTTCCATCACTCGCAAACAAGACCCCGAGGTACTTAAACTCCTCCACTTGAGGCAGGACCTCATCCCCGACCCGCAGATGGCACTCCACCCTTTCCCGGGCGAGAACCATGGACTCGGACTTGGAGGTGCTGATTCTCATTCCAGCCGCTTCACACTCAGCTGCGAACCGATCCAGTGAGAGTTGAAGGTCACGGCTCGATGAAGCCAACAGGACCACATCATCTGCAAAAAGCAGAGATTGAATCCTGCGGCCACCAAACTGAAACTCCTCAACGCCCTGGCTGCGCCTTGAAATTTTGTCCATGAAAGTAGTGAACAGAATCGGTGACAAAGGGCAGCCCTGGCGGAGTCCAACCCTCACTGGAAACGGGTCCGACTTACTGCCGACAATGCGAACCAAACTCTGACACCGGTCATACAGGGAACGAACCGCCTGGATTAGGTGGTCCGATAACCCATATTCCCGGAGAAGTGCCCACAGTATTCCCCGAGGAACACGATCAAATGCCTTCTCCAAGTCCACAAAACACATGTAGACTTGTTGGGCAAACTCCCATGCACCCTCAAGGACCCTGCCGAGAGTATAGAGTTGGTCCACAGTTCCACGACCAGAAATAAAACCACACTGCTCCTCCTGATTCCGAGATTCAACTATCCGGCGGATCCTCCACTCCAGAACCCCTGAATAGACCTTACCGGGAAGGCTGAGGAGTGTGATCGCTCCATAGTTAGAACACACCCTCCGGTCCCCCTTCTTGAAAAGAGGGACCACCACCCCGGTCTGCCAGTCCAGGGGCACCGACCCTGACGTCCACGCAATGTTGCAGAGTCGTGTCAACCAAGACACGCCCACAGCATCCAGGGCCTTAAGGAACTCCGGGCGGATCTCATCCACCCCCGGGGCCTTGCCACCAAGGAGTTTTTGACCACCTCGGTGACCTCAGCCCCAGAGATAGGCGAACCCGACTCTGAGTCCCAAGGCACTGCTTCCATGTTGGAAGGCATGTCGGTGGGATTGAGGAGGTCTTCAAAGTATTCCCTCCAACGGTCAACAACATCAAGTCGAGTTCAGCAGCACACCGTCCCCACCCTACACAGTGTTGACTGTCCACTGCTTCCCCCGCGGGAGACGGCGGATGGTGGTCCAGAATCTCTTTGAAGCCATCCGGAAGTTGTTTTCCATGGCCTCTCCGATCTCTTCCCATGTCCAGGTTTTTGTCTCAGCAACCTCCAGGGCTGCAGACCGCTTGGCCTTCCGGTACCTGTCAGCTGCCTTTAGAGTCCCATGGGCCAAGACGGCCTGATAGGACTCTTTCTTCAGCTTGACGGCATCCCTCACCACTGGTGTCCACCAACGAGTTCTGGGATTACTGCCACGACAGCCACCGACCACCGGATTCAATGTCCGCTGCCTCCCTCGGAACATGGTCAAAGCTCTCCCGTAGGTGGGAGTTGAAACTTCTTCTGACAGGGGACTCTGCCAGGCGTTCCCAGCAGACCCTCACAATGCGTTTGGGTCTGCCAGGTCTGACCGGCATCCTCCCCCACCATCGGAACCAACTCACCACCAGGTGATGATCAGTTAACAGCTCCGCCCTTCTCCTCACCCGAATGTCCAAAACATGTGGTCGCAAGGCCGACGACACAACCACTAAGTCCATCATCGATTGTCCTGGTGCCAAGTGCACATGTGGACGCCCTTATGCTTGAACATGGTGTTTGTTATAGACAAGCCGTGACGAGCACAAAAGTCCTATAACAAGAACCCCTCGGGTTAAGAACAAGGGGGGCGTTCCTCCCAATCACACCTCTCCAGGTCTCACTGTCGCTGCCAACATGAGCGTCACCCAGCAGAACAAGGGAATCCCCCGAGGGAGCACTCTCTCTTCCTCTATGGACTCCAAAAAGGGAGGGTATTCTGAACTGCCATTTGGCGCATAAGCGCAAACAACAGTCAGGACCCCGTCCCCCCACCCGAAGGCGTAGGGAAACTACCCTCTTGATTACGGGGTTAAACTCCAACGTGCAGGCTTGGAGCAAGGGGGCAACAAGAATTTCCACCCCCGCACGTCGCCTCTCATTGCCGGCAACACCAGAGTGGAATGAAGTCCAGCCCCATTCGAGAGGACTAGTTCCAGAGCCCTTGCCGTGACTTGAGGTGAGTCCAACTATATCTAGCCGGAATTTCTCCACCTCACGCACCAGCTCAGGCTCCTCCCCGCCAGAGAGGTGACATTCCACATTCCATGGGAGGGGGGACCTATGTTACCTTTTTGGGCTGTGCCAGACTGGGCCCAATGGGTGCAGGCCCGGCCAACAGACGCTCACCATCGTGCCCCGCCTCCGGGCCTGGCTCATGTGGCCCCGGTGACCCGCGTCCGGGCGAGGGAAAACGAAGTCCAATTGTATTATTCATCATTAGGGTCTTTTGAGCCACTCTTTGTCTGGTCCCTCCCCTAGGACCAGTTTGTCATGGGTGACCCTACCCGGGGCATGACATCCCCCGACAACTTAGCTCCTAGGATCATTTGGACACGCAAACTCCTCTACCACGATAAGGTGGTGACTCAGGGAGGAGCAAAACCATGCATGTTAGGTTAAGTGGCGACTCTAAATTCTCCATAGGTATGTGAGTGTGCATGCTTGTTTGTCTGCCCTGCGATTGGATTGCCTGGCGACCAGTCCAGGATGTACCCTGCCACCCACCCGAAGTCAGCTCGCATAGGCTATAGCGTACCCGCGACACTGCTGAGGATAAGTGGCAAGAAAATGGATGGATGATATGGGGAATTATGGATATAAACAACCAAGTAAACAACAATTCATGGTAAATACATCTGCCTTTTATTTGAATAAATTGCAATTCAGGCTGAATAAAGTGTTAATTTAGGTTGAATTAACAATGAATTAATTTAAAGGTCAAATTATATCAAGTCTGTGATTAATTTTATCTGATAAAACATGACTAACTTTAATTTGATACCTCATTCACTTCTCTAACCAAAGTATTAAAGAAGTTATTTCGCACCCCCATCAGATTTTAATGAAATTTCACGTGCAGATAGATAAGTGAATTGATATCCTACGTACTGTGACGTCTGCACAGACCTTATCAAAGCCACAAGGAGGTGTTTGATCAACAAGCTTTTTTTTTGCAAAAATAATGGCTAGTGTCGGTACACGCTACACAGGCCAGCAACAGTGGCTCCCTCAAACCCTCATTCCTGGTCCCTTCATGGCAACACAAAACAGTCAGACAACGAGAACACAAACATGCACATCAGCATAACTTTAGGGTTGCTAAATACCTTTTTTCTTGTCCTGTAGCTCCCATCCATGGCTTTGAAACATACCTAACCAACATGTTTACCAATAAAAATACACTCCATAACCTATACAAAAAAATTGCATTTTTAGGGACGTCCACACGGACTCTTCTACCAGGGCGTGCATGCTCGGTGTCACATGACATCATCCGTGCGCCCCAGTCAACATGCATGACTAATCAATCGCCCTACACCAAATCAAGCTGTTACAAGGATAACATTTAACATCATTAACACACAAAAACACATCCGCATAAAACCTGCCGTGCTTAAATCCAAATTTCCTAGTGTCGATTCGATTGATTGATTACCTGTCAAACCGTGTCAAATTGATATATGTAGTGGCAAAGGCATTTTGGTGAACACAGAATAGAAATCAATACGCCGATGTAATGGATGAATATGTACATACAGTACATGTCAGTGGCGAGTACTCAAAGCAGGAAGAGGCGGGATACAATGCTGGCGTGCGATTGAACGTTGGCTCCTTCTTGGCAGCTGGTGGAATCCTCTGCTCACGGTCTCTTTGAGATGTAAAACAAAAAAACACAACACAAGCAAGCAGCAGTCTTTCCTGTACGCTATTGTACATCTACCTTGATAGTCTGTAATTGTGTTTGAAATAGGCTCCTATCTCATTTCACGCACTACAAATGTAAGTGTAATTGCTATATGTTATCAATAGCTGGGTTAGAATGCACCTCTATGCCTACTCAGATGCATGAATGCAGGAGCCGATAAGCTGTATGTTTTTCACAAAGAATGAAGCCTAATTGCTGAAAATCTCCACACATTCTTCGAGCCGGCCATCAGTTTCAATTGCACAAACTGCAGCCATTCCCCCCTTCACAAACGCTAATTGCACATAATCACAAGAGTGATCCGAGGAAGCAATTGCTCCTGCCATGGACCAAAATCTTCGTGTATCAAAACAGCAACGTGCGCTTCAGGCGGGCCAGTGAGCCAGAGAGGTGTGCGTCCAAACTGGACGTGACATTTGGTTGGCGGAGATTGGTGTAATCATGCTGATGATTTTGCGACAAAGCGGCTGATGAACGTGTGAGAAAAGTCGTCGTTATAATCAAGTTTGTGTAAAGCAATCACAGGCACACACACACACACACACGCCTTATGAGGTGTGCGCTGGGAAACTAATAGCATTAGCGTGATATGTCATAGAGGTAAAGGTCTCATGTTGTTCAACAATCTAGCATACTATGTACCCTTGGAGCGGAAATTTAGACACAGGGGGACTAGCCTGGAGGAAAACAAAATGATCAAACACTGCTTGGACCTCTGTGAGCGGCATGTGAGAACTTTTCTTTGGTCATATTTGGTATAAGCTATGGTCTCATACAATTAACCATATGGATGTTGTAGAAAACCCTGAATTTTCAACAGAAATTTCCGGGTTGCACTGCAAAATGGTAAAGAATAAATCGTTATGTGTTTCTTTCATTTGCAGTTGAGGTCAAAATGCATTTTGTGCACTGCATGGATTTGTTGCACGCTGAAAAAGCGAGATCAGACTGTTGAGAGGGCAGCTTTTTCATTTAAGATGTGAAGCGAAGCCTGATCTTTTTTAAACAAGTTGTTTTCTGTGAAGTGGTGCAAACAAGAGAGCAAAACTCATTTTCTCACGTTTGGTGCTCAAACACACGCTCTAGGGACACATGTTGCTGTTGGGTGATCAATAAAAAGTAAGTCAATGTTCATGTATGTTAAATGTTGTGTATGTATGCTGTGTAAATAGATAGATATTTACAAATGTCTAAATTGTGAGCCAATAATATAATTTAATTTCTACAGATGATGTCACACACAAAAATATGTTTAAAAAAGGTGTAAAGCAAGGGACTCAAACTCAGTGGACGCCGCATCAATTCTCTAGTCTGGAGTACTATTTCAACCAAGCGACTAACTAACTTGCTAATAAACACCACCGAAAGCTGAGCTATTTATAGAGGACATAAAATAGAGCTGTCATGAGACACCCAACTCACGAGATGAGATGATGCACTAGATTGGGTCCACAAGAATGGACATTGTTGCCAACTGTTCAGAAAAAGTAGCTATTGGCTGTCCTAGACGTCGCTTTGCATATGATGTTGTAAAATGCTGTAGGAAAAAAACATAACCTGGTAGAGACAAAAGTGAAGGTGAGTAAAAACACCTTAATTTTGTTTAGAACTACAAATAAACTTAATTCTTGGTTTGTTAATTTACTCTTCTGATATTTTGTCTCAGCTAGCTGTGACTGTCTTTTGGGTGGGGGCGGGTGACAGGTCCTTTCCACAGCACAACATAACAACACGTGCCTCCACAATACCCAAAAACTCCGTAACAGCGCCAGGAAAAGTCGCTAGATTTGTCGCTACTCAAGTTTGAGAAATTATGTCGTCAAGGGGGGAATGTAATGTCACCAAATCTAGCAACCCGTTGGCAATACTGAGAATGAGATGAGAGAACAGATTTTAACGTTATCTTTAAGAAAAGTATAATGATAAAATACGACTGGACGAACAACATTTTGAAATGTTTATTGTCCTTTGAAATGATGCCAAACAATATTATTGGCAAAGTTTTTTTTGACTAAATAAACCACTAATGTTGTGATATCATATAAATTATATACATATTTTAATATATACCCATTATATGTATTATATATATCTCAAAACCAATTTGTACTGTCTAACATTTGCAGCATTTCTTGAAATGTTGACTTTGTTGTTGTTTTAAACTTTGTTTTTTAAATGTTGTAAAGATCACTATATCTTTTGCAATGACTTTCTGTGCATGCACACCGATTTGTGCTGTTCCGTTTAGTCAACTAAAAGTCTCTGCATTTTCATGGGTACTTGTTTTCCCATGGGTACTTGTGGGAACACTGGATCGGGTGGATGTGTTTGAGGTGGGCGAGTTTGTTTTGATTTATTAATTGATGATTAATATGAACTATTTACTTATTTATGATTGTGACATACCTCTATTAAATGAGAAATCCTGTCACGCTTTAATCTTGCAAAATCTTGTGACATCCCAAACAAACAAACAAAAAAAACACACTAAAAATCATTTGGTGGCACTCTTGAGATAGTCATCAACACAAGCTTGCTCAAAGGAGGCTGCTCTTTATTTGGGCAAGTATTAACCAAAACAGAACTTGCTGTTGGCTTGTAAACACATTAGAAACTTGCACTCTAATCATAACACAGCAACAGGTAGATGGCACACACACAAAGGACAACTAGTGGAGGATTATAAACAACAACTGTTAGCTCTAAACATTTACTTTGAGCAACTATCACAAAACTGTTGCCGCAAGGCATGCAGGGAGCTGCCATCAGTCCAGTCAGCTGTGATTTTAGTCAACGAAAAGTTCATCGCTTACTTGGAGAGTATTATATCGAGCTTTTGAAACATCATCATGCACTATTCGCAGTCCGTTGTATTCTTGTATCAAATTTGACTCTGCTCTCAAGTCTCTAGTGTAAGTAAACAAGCAAAAGAAACCCTTGTGACTGTGCCAAACACGTGATAGATAATGAGATAGTATGACCTTTGAACCACAGCCATAATGATATGATGACCTTCACATTTCTGAGTGCCTGATATAAACCGCGAGTTGCTCATCAGAGATGTATCCTGCGAGCTGCTGGAACCTAACCAAGCGCGACTGCGAGGATAGCGTGATAGAGGCAGGCAAGCGGCAATCATGAGGTGCAGGCTGCACCATTTCTTCAGTACTTTCTCTTTGTTGTAAATAAAACATTACTTCAGATGCTCAATTAAGATAAGTAGCCTTAATTTATGACTTCTGTCAATGTGCTGCCATCATTATTCGGTCCCCACACATGCAGTCCCTGCGTGGACCTCAGCTTCATATTCACAATATCACTCAGTGTAACATCACAGTCATTGACTAATGTTTGGAGGAAAAAAATACATTTACTGTTTAAAGTGATCTAAACCAGGGATGTTGGCTTTTTTTGCCGTTATGCGGATGTTGTCCAACTCTCAATTCCCAATTCCGATAAAGATATGTGTAATATCACATATCTCCTGTCGTGGAATTAACATGTCTGTTGTTGTAAAGCTAATGGATACACCATGAGCAGTTAGTCACTGTACATGGCTTTAAACAACATTGTAAAACATCAGAGAAATCACTAGGCAAAGCGTGGCGTGAGGAACTCCACAGGTTTGGTGAATTATTTGCACACTGGAAAAGGGCTGGGAAAAAAATTACGCTGGAAATTGGAAGTATTGCCACCTAGCATAACCAAAGCTTTGCAGTCATTGTAACTTGCAAGTTTAAAGGGATAGTCAAACTTGTCTTCTTCCCAATCCTGTTCGAGCCAAATAATTTTCTGTTTATACAGTATGTGTACTTTATTAATTTCTGTGTATGTGCCATTTATATTTATATATGCATGCATACATACATACACATACATTATCAATCAATAGTATGGAATTTTTGCCATGAAGTTGTATGAAATCCCTATCATTAGTGTAGTACATCAACAGTGAATTACTCCCCAATTCGTCCCATGAGTCCAGTTCTGGTCGGATTATGGTGATGAAGAACAAAGATAAGGTTAGTTGCTGGGGCTACATACGTAAAGAGTTTGGCGTCTCAAAACAATGCGCATTTAAAAGAGTAACACTTTTGCATGACAAAATTGCCTCCTCAAAAAAATCAGATCTCACAAAGAGCTCAGCTTTACTTTCTTTTAAAAAAAAAAAATCATTTTACCTTACAGAGAAAAAAAAATCCGATACCGATATTTAAATATATTTAATTTTTATGCCAATATCGGGCCATCCCTAAGGCCAAACCCAACACCTAAACATCTTTGAGGGCACCTATGGCAAGTCCTTGAGAGTGTCAGAACTCTCATCTGATTGTAGAGAGGACTTTGTTTGTACTTCGTTACCGCACCGATACAAGATTAGATAAACAGTGCACTATCTGCCCCGCATCTGTTTGACTCTGCAAAGTGCACTTTCCAATTCTACTGACGACCTTCACCGGAGTAGGGGGGTGAGCGGGTGGGGGATGCGAGGTACTGGTGTACAAACGCTGAGGAGCGAGTCACGTGAGGGACATAACTCTCATTTAAAAACACATATCTCCATGCGTCAATCTGAAACGTGTTCCCACCTGATGTTGAGAATGAGAGGACGCTAAGAAAATCACCCAAGGGAATTCTTTCCAAAGACAAAAACAATCCACTCACTCACCACAACAATAAGTAAACCTTCATCTAATAATCAAATACAACAGATGTATGTAACAGTACCTTTCCGTCTAAAACCTTTGGTTTGATACTGACGTGTACAGTGCAGCCCGGCTTTGGCTAGCCATAGTGCCAAGGAGAAGCCAGAGCCTGAAATCCCTCTTTCATTGTTAAATTCCCCTGTTTGGGAACACTTGGCCGTGCCAGTGAAATAAAAGCAGAAAAACACAAGTGGATAAAAGAAACTTGGACTTTGTTAAAACGAAACAAATGCCATTAAAACACATGCCACTGGAAAGGTATGTCAATTACAAATCCTGCAATATAATAAAACGTTGCATGAAAGAAATCCAAAAAACACTGACAGAAAATGAGAAATTCTGAAAGTTCTCAGAAATAAATGAAAACTAGCTAGGCTATTAGCATGTTAGCAAGGACCTTAGAAAGTTAGTAAGGCTACCAGAAAGTCTACCAGGAAGTTAGCCAAGCCACCAGGATGTTAGCAAGACTCTTAGGAAGTTAGCAATGATACCAGGATGTTAACAAGGCTACCAGGAAGTTAGCCAAGCTACCAGGATGTTAGCAAGACTCTTAGGAAGTTAGCAATGATACCAGGATGTTAACAAGGCTACCAGGAAGTTAGCCAAGCCACCAGGATGTTAGCAAGACTCTTAGGAAGTTAGCAATGATACCAGGATGTTAACAAGGCTACCAGGAAGTTAGCCAAGCCACCAGGATGTTAGCAAGACTCTTAGGAAGTTAGCAATGATACCAGGATGTTAACAAGGCTACCAGGAAGTTAGCCAAGCCACCAGGATGTTAGCAAGACTCTTAGGAAGTTAGCAATGATACCAGGATGTTAACAAGGCTACCAGGAAGTTAGCCAAGCCACCAGGATGTTAGCAAGACTCTTAGGAAGTTAGCAATGATACCAGGATGTTAACAAGGCTACCAGGAAGTTAGCCAAGCCACCAGGATGTTAGCAAGACTCTTAGGAAGTTAGCAATGATACCAGGATGTTAACAAGGCTACCAGGAAGTTAGCCAAGCCACCAGGATGTTAGCAAGACTCTTAGGAAGTTAGCAATGATACCAGGATGTTAACAAGGCTACCAGGAAGTTAGCCAAGCCACCAGGATGTTAGCAAGACTCTTAGGAAGTTAGCAATGATACCAGGATGTTAACAAGGCTACCAGGAAGTTAGCCAAGCCACCAGGATGTTAGCAAGACTCTTAGGAAGTTAGCAATGATACCAGGATGTTAACAAGGCTACCAGGAAGTTAGCCAAGCCACCAGGATGTTAGCAAGACTCTTAGGAAGTTAGCAATGATACCAGGATGTTAACAAGGCTACCAGGAAGTTAGCCAAGCCACCAGGATGTTAGCAAGACTCTTAGGAAGTTAGCAATGATACCAGGATGTTAACAAGGCTACCAGGAAGTTAGCCAGGCTACGAGGAGGTTAGCTAGTCTACTAGGGTTGCCAGACCTGAGGGATATTTGTCTTTAAATACATGAGTGGGATGCCCAGAAGAAAATTGGCAAAATTAAATATTGGCTCAGGGAGATCACACATGTTGTGTCTGCATCTTGATTGGCTAAGAGTAAAACCACACATTGTGTTCTGCGTCCTGATTGGCTACGGGGCTATAGACCATTGCCATTTCCTCTGTGCCTTTCTGTGCCGTAAAGAATGTGTTCGATTTTCCAAATGAACATAAATGTTCCATCGCTAGTAGTATGACTCTGAAGTGCTGTTTGCTTGCCACTTTTATCCCTGACAACACCCACAATGTCGACAAAATGTTCTGCAGCGTTAGGCACCTGCAGCCGCGCCCAAAGAGCAGAGGAGGATGCTAACCAACGCACAAAAAGTTGGACTTCTTGACATGCAGAAGGAAAGTAGAAGTTATACGCTCGTTTGGTGTTGAAGCATTGTTGATTGTCAATGTTATTGCTCCGTTGTGGATTATCTTAGATTCTAGTCCACTTAGTGTTTCTTGCCAAAAAGCTCTACCTTGGTCTCATCTGACACAAAACCCAGTTGAACCGCTTAGCAAACTCCAGACATTTATGTTTATGACTGTGAGTGAGAAAAGGTTTTTACTGCGCTTGCATCACAAACAGCTTTTTGGCATGTAGATTGCGCCTGGTGGCTGTTTTGGAGACTTTGTCATTTGCGATTCGTCAACAGTGAGCTTTGGGGATGTTTTTGGATCTCTTATCATCCTTCTCACTGCAGTGTAAACCCCAACAGTACTCCCAACATATAAAGACTGAGGGCGCCATATACTTAAATTTTCACCTATAATTTAGTGATTGTAGTTAACTTGATATTGTTGTACTGCTGATTATTGCAGATGGTGGAGTGGCACGAGCCAGACATTGCTGAAACTCCTGTCGGTCTCCTGTCGGAACACTACAGGTCCAGTGGAAATCAGCCCTGCAAGCATTGCTATTGTGTTGGAAGGTGATCTTGTGATGCGTGATATTCCCAGGTTTGCTGATGCATTTGCATTGTTATTCGGTTAGATGTATGCATTGCATATGGACTACCCGAGAAAACTGATTCACACATTTACCGTCATCCCAAAAATACTGATGGGGCTCGATGATGGTAGACCACTGAAAACCTTGCCTGCACACTCTCAAAATTGACCTGTTACTGAGAGCATAGGCCAAGTCAGAAGATGTTTGTGTGTTCTTGTATGTACGTTTTTCACTGTACATATAGCACTGTTCTGGTTTTCAGTATTATATGTTGATACTATCTTGTTGAACGCTTTAAAACATTTTAAAAAATGTTTACATTTTGTTGCCTATGTCTGCACTAAAAAATCTACCTCTGGTGGTGTTTTGCTAATACAACTGCACCCCGTTATACTATAATACTGTGAAATGTGCCTTGTGAAATAGGTTAGGCATATTTAATTTGTTGCTTTATGTTTACAAACGGCAGGGCTTGACCTTTCGTTTTTTTTAGCTTAATTTTTTTAAATGATTGACTTACTTTTACTTTTTTTGATTTCATTTCCAGTGTAGCAACCATGGCTGCATAATTAAAATAGATTCAGAAAATCAGGCAACACGTTATACATGTTTAAACACTTTAACAGAGAGTTTCCAGTTCTCCTTTTTTACTGTAAATTTTATATTTGATGTATGTACATAATGGTAAAAAGAAGACATTTTTTATATTTGTTTTATATATATATTTTTTTAAATTATTATAAAACAATATTTCAATTGAGCTATATTTTTTGAATGTATACTTTTATTCAGTTAAGTAGTGTTGAATCTAAATAAATGTGTATCTAGGAAGTAAAAGCACTAAATACTTATATTAAGTACACTGCACTTAAATGAAAAAAAATAATGTAAACGTTTGAGTTTGAATAAATGTAAATTTTGAAGTTAGTACTAACTTTAAATTTGTATTGGTTGATTTAAATATTTTGAGGTAGTCAGTTTTCCACATAAGTTTTGAGTACTCTGAACTTACTCGGGTTTACAGTGTGGCCGTGGTGGTAAAACAAACTTGCATCCTCGTTCAGGCTTGTTTCCCACTGTTCCAGTTGTTTTAAACTGGTTCATGTTTCCGCTGACAGCGGATACGGGCCGGCGCAGGTGAGGAGCTCATTTCTTGCAGTCACTGCCTGACCTGTGAAAGTCGAAGCACATCTGCCTTACGTGAATGTGTTTCTTTCCCACGATGAAGAGTGGATAAAAGAAATGGCTTCTGTGTCCCCATATTTACACCCCATAGAAACAGGAAGTGATGAATTACTAATTAAATGTTATTAGATACTCTGATCAACTTTGCAAACTACTGTAGAAATGACAGAAATACTTTAAGGGTATTTATTTCCTAGGAATTGTTAGGGGTGCCAATAATTGTGGTACAGGTGATTTTATGTAAAACAATTATTTTATTATTTTCCTAAAATTTAAAGGTGTTGAAGATTACATTGTTCTCTAATTTTATTGTGAGAGTATGATTCTGCAATGGCAATTACATTTATTTTAAGGCTTTTAACACATCTTCACCATGGGTGCCAATCATTCTGAAGGGCACTGTATACCCCGCGATAAACGAGACTGTACAGTAATGGTAAACTGGAATTTCAATATGAATGAATATGAATATGTCATTCATATTTTAATGACAAAAATGCATGTTTGTCATTGAAATATGACGTTAGATTAAAAACAAAAGTTTATAGCAATCTGCTGTGTCCCCTCGGTACAAACAAAGTGAAAGCTCTGAGGGTCTGTAGTGGATCTAAGAGAAAAGCCACGGTCACCAGCACCAAAGTGTCCTAAATATAGCTGCTCTGCTTCACTCTGTATGGCTGTGCTCCATCACATTAGTCCATCATCAGAAATATCAGGCCTGGCAGGATCCTATTCTCCCACCACCACTCTGACACAGACACAGATGACCTTGAGCAATAAAACTGCATTAGAACAAGGTTGCTGTGTTTTTTTCCCCCCTGACTGATAGCAACAGTATGATAGGTAACATCCAAAGCAAGCATCTGTACACTTAAAAAGTAGCACTGCAGAAGAGAAGGGGAATCTTGCAAGATCTAGCTAGCACTTTTATTCCCAGCCACAAGTTTTCACCTGCTCCTCTCCACACTGTGTTAATTAGAAACCTCATTACTGGAGGAAAAAAAGATGGCTTTTATCTACGACACATAAAAAAACATGAACTTAGTACTTGTGCAAATCAGTTGTTTGCTTTTACCTTTTTTTAAAATTTTTTAATCAAGGTATTTTCCTAAGGACGTCAACAAGGTATCACAAAAAGCTGTCTCTGTTTACAACCTTTCAAGTGTGCCTGTTTTCAATTCCCAGACAGAACAACAAAAGAGGATGTAAGTGTCAGAGAAAGGCTGGGCGAGGAAAAAGGAGACGTGTCCGTGAAGAGAGGGGAAGGCCAAGACAGAGGCAAACAGGGGGCATTGACAGTGATAGAAACGGCCCTGGCCTCTCCACTAGTCTCCTGAGTGGCAGGGTCTGTGCCAGCCTGTCAGCCCGTCTGTCATCACCGTTGCTTAGTATTCTCCCCGAGACCATCCACATGCTCATTATAAACACGCAGACGTGTTTTCTCTACATCGCTATGTTCATCGCAGCTCAACTGTCCTGTTTGATGATGAAAGCGAGGCCAGTGGGGCTCCAGCGTGAGGAATATCTTCAGGATTTTGCACAAGCTATTTGGTTCAGCCCAGGTGATAAAATAAACTAAATAAATACAATAAATAAAATGAGATAGAAATAATCTACTCCAGGGTCAAACTGTCAGCATCAGAAATGTATAATAGAAGAGGTAAAAATATAGTTTCATTGGTTTCTTTAATTATGATTATTTTTTTATTATATAAACAAAAAAAATACAACGCTGACAGTTTTAACTGGCACCACGTTACTTTTAAAATACATGTAAAAAAAAAAAAGTAGGGTGAGGAGCTCGGCCATCCGGGAGGAGCTCAGAGTATAGCCGCTGCTCCTTCACATCGAGAGGAGCCAGTTGAGGTGGCTCGGGCATCTGGTCCGGATGCCTCCCAGGCGCCTCCCTGGTGAGGTGTTTCGGGCATGCCCAGTCGAGGAAGGCCCCCGGGAAGACCTAGGACACGGTGGAGGGACTATGTCTCACAGCTGGCCTGGGAACGCCTTGGTGTCCTCCCGATGGAGCTGGAAGAGGTCGCGGGGGACCGGGAAGTCTGGACTTTCCTACTGAAGCTGCTGCCCCCGCGACCCGGACCCGGATAAGCGGAGGAAAATGGATGGATGGATGGAAAAAAAAAAAAAAACAACAACATAATATTGAGACGCACAGTAGCCTAGTGGTTACACAGTCAGGAGATGTGGAAGATCTGGGTTTGAATCTATGTTGGGTATCTATGTGTGGAGTTTGCATGTTCTGGTTTCCTCCCACTTTCAAAAAACACGCATGTTAGGTTCACTGGGGACTCTGAATTGTTCATAGGTATGAATGTGAGTGTGAGTGATTCTTTTTCTATATGCGCCCTGTCATTGCCTGGCAACCAGTCCAGGGTGTACCCGCCTCTCACCTGAAGTCAGCTGGGATAGGCTCCAGCATACCCCCACCATCCTAAGGATAAGCCCACACAAGGTCACAATGCGCCCCCCCCCATATTTATATAATAATCCTTAAATCTTTATTATCAATTAGTGTATTATTTATTACACATCCTGTACTTACACTTCACCAAACATTTTACTAAACTTTCTACTTATTTACTAATTCTAAAACTGCAATTACAAAAAAAGCAAAAAGATCAATATGAGACTATTTGGCCAAAAAATTATATGTAAAGTGGTGTACTACTGGGTGGGTAGGGTTTGAAAAGAAGAAAACAAATCGGTGCCGTCATGGAAAAAAAGTGGAAGATTCTACTAAATTGTTGTGACAGCAGGCTTAAAATGTATGCAGCTCCCTTTGAAAAGCAGCAACACAATGGTCCAATAGAGCTGCATTATTTCCAACAAGAATTGTAGTACCCGAACAGGACTTCTACACACATAAGTGGGTGTTTTCAAATATAATACTCTGTTGGCTTGAGAAATATTTCAACATAGCATGGGCGTTCATGTATCCCATTCCATGTTATCTGTCAACCTTTCAACAAAAAAAAAAAAAAGAGGAGGCCTGACAGTGGTGTGAAAGACCCTCACGCTCACGGTGTCACTCTCATTATAAGCCCCCAAAAAACAAGACAGATATTCAATTTAGATAAGTCCCCAGACCACGCTCGCTTCGCCTACATAAGACAATGCTCCAGTTCTCCCGACCATGCTCCACAGAACATAGATGCCACATTGTCCCTCACTCTGACAGGGCAAAGCAGAGGAAATTTCCAATTATGTGGATTGAAAAGACCAGCCAGGAGAAAAGCAACAGAGAGAGTATGACTGACAAAAAAAGACTATGGAAACACCGTTCAAAGGAGGAGTTGCTCGTTTTATTGGGTTGCCGTTTCCACAGAATACCTAGGTTCAAAATGGGAGGGGGGGGGGTGGGGGGGTGGGGGTTGCTATGAGAGGGAAAGAGAAGCGGAACAAAATCGTTCAGAAAGGAGATAAATGCACAATGAAACCCAAATGTGATCAGTGGAGGAGATACAGCAGGTTAACTTCTGGTACATATTAGACAATCGCATCTTAGAGCGCAGGTGTATTTGTATTTTAGTTCATTCTGGGATGTTTACCCTTGAAAAGGCTTAATTTAGGCTAATATGTACAATTTGCCCTAATATGCATATTTTTTACTAATAATAGACCATAGTCCACCACAAAAAAATTGGCCATTTTTTAATACATTTGTGAAAAACCACGAGTGTGAACTGCAAAGTGGAGAGGGACGACTGTATTCGTTCTTTCATTTTGAAGAAATAATTGACTTCTTATAAACTTATATGTTATATCATATTATCTGATCATGCAACAAGATAGTCCAAGCATTAAACAAAACAATATTTAAATGTCTGCTCGGCACCTTGACAATCTCACTTCACTTCTCAAAGTAAGATATCCATCCAATTCATTACTAAAATATGATAATCAAATGCATAGGAAATTGTATGTACATTATAGTGTATAATGCTTTCATATTTATATTTCTAATATAATGATGGAATAAAATAATTATTTTACATTTATATCATGCTGGCCTAGTGGTTAGCATGTTGGCCAGACAGTCAGGAGATGTAGAAGATCTGGGTTCCAATCTATTTTGGGTATCTATGTGTGGAGTTTGCATGTTCCGATTTCCTGCATGTTCCGATGTTAGGTTCATCGGAGACTCTAAGTTGTGGTGTGAATGTGAGTGTGAACGGGTGTCTATATTTGTGTCATTGGCTGGCAACTACTTCAGAGTGCTGCCCAAAGTCAGCTGGGATTGGCTCAAGCATATCCCATGCCACTCTACTGAGGATAAGATACATAGAAGAGGGATGGATATACAGTATTAATGGTTAAAAGTGGCCCTCGCCGGCCGAGTTTGACACCGGTGCGTTAGAGGACAATGATGTCACTACAGTATAAACAAGCAATTAACCAGGATCTCCAATTACCTGTGGCTGTAGGCAACCTTCTGAGTATCTTTTTTATTAACTTCTCAAGATGGTAACAGCTGCATCTGAAGTATTATGAGCAGCTCTATCTAGCTTTCCATGCGCTTTAAACTGTTGCTGTTGGTGTAAAAGTCACGTGTGTTCTACTCGTAATGTTTGCAATCAACTTATTAGTGTTGTTAATGCTGACTCAGCAGTTTGATCCTTGCTGCCTTTACAATGCTGGTCTATTGCTGCGGCGTTGTAACAATACACCTTCAGTTTTCGTATGATTCATTTTTTTGGCTGAACTTCTTGCTAAAAACCTTCCAGTTTTGGTACATTGTTACACTGCGTAACAAACTACAGCATTTGCCCTGAATTGTGTCTTTCTGCAGAATGGAGTGGCCAAACAAAGCACCCAATGCGTTGGTGACTCATTATCCATGGATGTGTTATTGGAAATGCTTTGGTTTTTGTATGTTTTGTTTTTTGGCTGACCTTTTGGAATAAATTAATACAAGAAAAAATCAAGGTACCACCGTATTTATAAATGAACATGTGGGCAAAGAGAGATTTATTTTCCACTTTACTTCAAATCATGATTAAAGTTGAATAATTAAGTTGTTATATGTAATGAGATGTCAAACTTCTGAATTACCAGCCTCATCAACTCCTTCCAATTAACACCATGTCCTTTTTTAGTTCTGGCGATTAACCCCCCCATGATAATTACAGCATTTACAGTAATCATTGTGGCACTTGTATATGCTGTCAGAATGTAAGCTATGCACCACTATATCAAAGTTTGTCTCCTTTGATAACTCTCAGCTGCACAATCAAACTACAACACACACACACACACACACAACCTTTCCAAAACAAGCTGCTGTTTTTGCAGTAATGAAAAGGGGAGTCAGCTGCTTTAAGAAGGGGCTGTGTTGATGCATGTTGGCATGTGCTGCATGCACAAGTGTAGAAAACAGAAAAATCTGCCCGGCTGTCCTGCCGCTCTCAAGCATGGAGGCCAACAGAGGCTGACTGACAGTTCTTGGAGCAGCGTTTGAGAGCTACAGCCAAGCCACACCAACACAGCAGACTGCAGCTCGGAACACCAAAAGAGGTGGTGCTGGGTGGCGAGGAGGCTCTTTCAACGCACCAGCGAGCACCACATGGGCCCCACACTTTGTGTAACTGCATGGATCTAGGTATCTGTCTAGCAAATCATTAACAACACCCCTGCAGTTCTGAACAAATGCAAGGCGCAAACACTAATAACCTCATGTTTAGTCATCCCTGTTTTCTTTAATTAGTCTAAAATGGCAACGCTACACAAAAAAGGAAATATTTGTTCCTATCCTGACAAACCATTTCCCTTTGGAAAAAATTGAAAACTACACCTTGGATCCTACATTTATCCTAACATAAATTAATACAATCAAGATTTCAAAGTGAACTACAGTGGAACCCTGGGATACGAAAGCCTTAGATTACAAAAAATTGGGGCTATGAAAAGAGATTTTTGTTGCTTCGGGTACCGAAAATTTGTTCACTTTACGAAAGGTTGTCGATCTTGGCAAAACTTGTGTTTTTCGGAATTTTTCTGATTTACCGTATTTTGCGCATCTCAAGGTGCAATCTCAATTACGGGGTCTATTTCTGTACTTATGTCATACATACTGTAAGGTGCACCATATTATAAGGCGCATGCTAAATCATACGGTTTACATAATAAGGCAACGGAAGCAAAACAGTGAGTTTAGTTGAACCCTATTCTAGTATTTAACAATACACGCGCTGTATTTTTAATCACTCCCCTCCAGCAAATCCATCAAAGCCCTCACCTTCTGCATCTGAATTGAACAGCTGGGCAATTTTGCCATTGAGCATGCCGGGTTCCCTGTCATCATTGTCGGAGTCAGTCTCGTTGTCAGTCAGCTGTTCAGCAAAGATGCCGGCTTTCACGAAAGCAGATACCTTTGCCCGGGCATCCACAATCCATTCACATATGGTGGTGTAACTTGACTGGCAAAAATGTTGCTTTGCAGCATACCGGTGGTATACCTACTGGAGGCATGGCGGAGGTAAGTGTACGTACTGTACGTATTACGTAATGTTCTCTGATTGGTTTGTCGCTGCCAGCGTACACGCTGTACTTGTTAGCGGGAAATGCAAACGTGCAGAAGAGTTTTTTTTTTCCATTGTATGAGGGGTCTTTCAGGGTCAATGGAACGAATTAGCCAATTTACATGTTAAATGTTTTTTGGGTTACAAAAAATTCGCCTTACAAAAGGCCTTTCAGAACAAATTATTTTCCTATCCAGGGGTACCAATGGCCAACAGATGGTGCTACTTTTCCCTATTCAAAGAATGCAGCAAAAGTGTTAACCTTTTTCTGCAGGACTGCCTTGCTACGGAAATGGTAAGTGTAGGTCCCCTTTGATGTTGGATTAAAGTGTGCATGGAATAATTGTTAGGGGAGTGTTGTTACCTAAATATATTGACCTGAAAAGAGTTCTAAATCACAAAAAATATGCATGGATATAAGAAATTTAAAGTGGAAACTAATATTAATAAAAAATGTATTTTCGTTACTTTCTTGGGGAGGACAGTTTTTGTCTTACAACCTTTAGTGCAAGTTAAAAACAATCTTGACACTGATGAAAATAAAGGGAATTCAATGTCAATCAATCAATCAAAGTCAATCACTGAGCCACCTCAGGTTCTAATAATAATAATAATACATGTTGTTGTTATGGACATATGAGTCTAAAGAATTCTTAAGTGACTTAAGAAATAAATTGCTGACAGCTACTTAACCTCTAAAATGACATCTTTTACTGAAGCATAACATAGAGTACTTCCAACACTTCTTTTTCTTGTAACACGCATTTGACTTTGGGCACCATCACGCCACATATCCTCAGCAGATAAATCGTGCAGCCATGTGGACAGGTGTTAGGAGCAGATCTAATTACTCATGGACTCTTTGGGGTGCCACAGAGCTCTGAAATAGCCATGAATATTTCTTCAAGCTAATGGAGGTGCCGACATTAAAATTCACCAAGGGTGCTGTGATTTACAGTGGCAGAGGACTGTTGATGTACTCTCTTCAAGGACTAAGAGCAGCTCCTCTGGTGGAAAAGCCAAGGTTTGCATTCAGAACCTTGGGCAGCTCAGAAAGTACAGTCAAAGGAGAAAGGGATGGAGAGCATGATGAAAACAACAAACTGTGAGAATTTATTCCACCTGCTGGAGTGTTTTCCCTTTTTTCTGCAACCGAGCTTCTGAAACCAAGCAATTTCTTTTCAATAAAACGATCAATAAAGTCTGTTTAAGTCTAAGTCTAAACTCATGGACATGCATATAGATTATGAAGGGTTATGGTTGGCCACTTGAACAGGAAGATAGAAATATAAGGAAACCAAACCAATGTGAGGATTTCCGAGGCTCAGGAGGGAGACTATCATTAATATTAATGAGGGATTCCTGGGCTTCCCTACTCTACGGCAGACCCTGTGTTTTATATTCATAAAGCTTGTGTCGTGATCTGCTGCGGGTGTCGAGAGCAACATGGGTGGGGGACCTGCTGATATAGTGGTGACAGAGATAAAGATTGAATTGCACGGACACAGGTTTAGAAGATGAGATTGAGGCCTTATGGGCTAACAAGTCATACATAGTGTTTGGCATTGGCTCCACGCTGTTGTGGTTTAATGTTCCATCCATCCATTTTCTTCTGCTTATCCGGGGTCGGGTCGTGGGGGCAGCAACATAAGCAGGGAAGCCCAGACTTCCCTCTCACCGGCTACTTCATCCAGCTCTTCCCGGCGGATCCCGATGTGTCCCCAGGCCAGTTGAGAGACATAGTCTGTCCAAAGTGTCCCGGGTCTTCCCAGAGGCCTCCTACCAGTCGGACGTGCCCTGAACACCTCCCCAGGGAGGCGTCCAGGGGTGCATCCTAACCAGATGACCTAGTCACCTCATCTGGCTCCTCTCAATGCGGAGGAGCAGCGGTTCTACTCTGAGTCTCTCCCAGATGACAGTGCTCCTCACCCTATCTCTAAGGGAGAGCCCAGCCATGCTGCGTAGGAAACTCATTTCAGCCGCTTGTAGGCCCATTCTTGTCCTTTCGGTCACTACCCAAAGCTCCTGACCATAGGTGAGTGTAGCAACGTAGATTGACCGGTAAATTGAAAGCTTTGGCTTTTGGCTCAGCTCCTTCTTCCCCACAACGGACCGATGCAGAGTCTGCATCAATGCAGATACCGCACCAATTCGCCCCTGTCCATTTCACGTTCCATCCTTCCCTCACAAAACCCCGAGGTATTTAAACTCCTCCACTTGGGGCAGGATCTCATTCCCACCCGGAGATGGCACTCCACCCTTTGACTCTGACTTCGAGGTGCTGATTCTCATCCCGGCCACTTCACGCTCAGCTGTGAACTGGTTTCATGCTACTGGACAAATTGAAAAAAAAAAACAGTCATAACTTCCAGAATAATCTACAGCAGACGTTTCATTTCTCACCCTCAGCCTCACAAGCTTCATCAGTTTATGCTCAAAGACTAGGTGGGACACACACCAGTCAGACTAGATAGGATGGCTTTAGTCTAAGAGATTGATATAAGATCTAATGTCTATTTATCCTCTAAAGGAGGAGGCAGGTCCAAACCGGAATGGTTGACTCTTTAGTGGTATCGCCAGTGGTGGACCATTCAGATAGTCCACATCTCAATGGGATGCTAACAAAGGTCATACCACCCAAAAGACCACTATTGTTGGGCACAAGCCCCATTTTATTGTATCCTAAAGATTGTCATTTAACACCACTAAAGAGACGACCATTCCTGTCTGGACCTGCCTCCTCTTTTGGAGGATAAATACACCGGATCTTACGCCAACCTCTCAGACTAAAGCTGTCCTATAAAGTCTGGCTGGGGTGTGTCCCACATAGTCTTTTATCATGAACTGATGAAGCCTGCTTGAATGGGGCAACATGTCTTCTAAGACGAACTCAACAGACCAGTTGCCATCCAATGCCCTGACAAGACAGTGAACCTCAGGGAATATACTGTAATACAAAAAGTGATTTTCTTGAACATATTAACTCTCAGAAGTGTAAGTTCCTGGGTCACATAGAGTATTACACAAAAGGATCTTAAAAAAATAACCAATTTACTCAGTCTTCAAGAGTTCACAACTAGACTGTCTCTTCGGAATATGAGCTTCCATTGCCCGCTTGTTGATGCCAGAGACCGGGCAGTGCTTCCTCCTACACCTTGGCGAGTGCTTCTGTTTTCCCAGCATGCCTTGCGGTACTTGTTTTGTAAAAAGTTGCAAGTTTAGAGTTAATGTAGTTTTTGTTATTGTTCCCCATAGAGGTAGTAGGTGTCCCGTGTGTGTCTACTTACCTGTTATGTTTGTGTTTTGCACTGTGGTTGTAGTAAGTGCTTTGTTCATTTCACTGTGTGACAAACGCACTGAGAGTTTGCTGCAGGCAACAGTTGCTAAATTAAATATCCTCTTTCTTTAAGCAAGCTGAAGTGCCAGTAAGTATCACTTGTGTGTGATGTGTACAGTTAACAAAGTTACTAAGATGACATATATATACGTTTATTTGACCTATATTTTCTATTTATGTCATGGCAATCATATTCAAGGTGGTCTGAAAGCTTGAAGTCCTTGTGTGAAAAAAGCCAAAGTATATTTCATTTCCAGCCACCACTGCAGGTAGTAAACAAAAGCAAATGCACAGACAAGCTGCTTCCCCTCTGAGGGAGAGCACAGTGATTTTACAAGCTATACAATAAAAAGCAGCTAAAAGCAACAGTGGCGGCAGCGAATGCCGCATGAGCAGTGGGCAGATGTCTGAGCGCATTGCAGAGCCCCGATAGCTTTATCAGGACATTAACAGAGAGAGAGTATGCTGCACAAGCCAATACTATCAGGTCAGCTAACAAGTGGGCCAACAACTGGATGGCAAGGCAGCCAGAAAAGTGAGCCAATCAAGCCTCGAGTCCTTCTCCAAACACTATGACCTTACAATAACATCCCACGGTATACCGTACAGTAGCACGTGTGCTGTTCAGTGTTTACATTAGCTTTACAGCTTTGGGAGAGCAGGCTCGTGGGTGTGGCTTGTGAATAGCACATGCACACATACATGCACACGAAGAGGCAATGTAATTGTTCCTCTACTAATCTATTAGTAATGGCAGGGCAGAGGTGTTTTTAAACATAGGGCCACATAGTAAAAAAAGAAAGAATGCAACTTTGGCACTTTGATTTTTGTAAAACAACATATCTAGATATGCTAAAAATTTATACTGTACGGTACATATTTCAAGAAAAAAAATCCATCTCAGCTTTGTCATATAGGTTGAATAGTGTATTATTATGATTATTATTATGATTGGTCTTCATTTTTTCTTCCCATATTTGCTGAGGGGGGTGGGGGGGGTTCCGCAAATTTCTTTTTTCTTGTCATATTTTGACTTTATTTATGTAATTTTATAACTTTTTCGCCAACCTAATTTTCCACAAATTACAACTTTATTTTTATTTATTTTCTCGTAACATAGTTTTTACCCTTGAATTTGGTAATGGTAAAATTTTATATGGACATGCATATAAATTACATTGGAATACATCACATAATACAATTGACAGTTCCGTGTGGAAGCACAGATTATTTAATCCAACACCCTTTCACCCTATTTCAAAACATTTGTACTCTTCCTGCATCCCAGATGTGCTCTTACCAAGTTCAAAATACATAAGTAAGGTAATGTGACAATGTGGTAAAATATTAGTCAAAGTTCTTGTTACGGTAAATAAACATACTTGGATTGTGAGTGAGTACAGGTGTGCTCTATACTCTCTGCTCTTGGCATTACGCTGAGCAGCATGCTGGGTTTTGTGTTTATTAGTTTTTAGTTCTTGTTTGTCCTGGAGTGACCAGGCTGCCCTTTTTTCTGTTTTGGTTTTGTTTAGGGATTTAGTGGTGTCTTTTTCTTGTTCAGGGGTAGTGGTGAGATGACACAATGATTGCCCTGTTTACGTTTGGCCTGTTCAACTCACCGCCCTTTTGTTTCTTTGAGTCGACGCATCAGGACTTTTTCTTAGGGCACATTTACAGTAGATGTAGACTTTTGAAAATCTGTTCTTTTGAAACCATAATTTCAGAAGTTAGCCATTCTGCAGAAAATGATTCAAGTCATCTTCTTATAAACATACATGACCACGCAAAGCAACAACCCCCATTTCCCGCGCACCTCCTTACATGCACACCTTCACATGTAAACACCCGCAGACAGCCTGCTTGCCTCTGAGTGAGTGCAGCCAAGCACAAGCTGCTTAATAACTGGCAATGATGGGCTGCTCGGTCCCAGTCGGAGACCAACCTGAAGCGCTCTGCTCAGGATGTCAACTCCACTCATGTCAATTACCGCTGACTGCTAGCCTCCCTCGCACAGCACTGCAGCTCTGACTGACAACTAGATAGAGAGATAGAGGAGTGTTCAATTGGGTAGCAAAGAGTGCATGGAAACCGTTGCTGCAGGGGTGCGTCACTTTTCTATGACGTTTCAACTACAAATGAAAAGAAAGGTGTACAAAACAGTGGTGAGACCAGCGATGTTTGGTTTAGAGACAGTGCAGCTGAGAAAAAGACAGGAGGCAGAGCTGGAGGTAGCAGAGATGAAGATGCTGAGGTTCTCCTTGGGTGTGACCAGGATAGACAGGATCAGGAATAAGCACATCAAAGGGACAGCACATGATAGAGGTTTCGGAGATAAGGTCAGAGAGGCCTGGCTGAGATAGTTCGAACATGTCCAGAGGAGAGAGAGATAGTAAATATATTGGTAGAAGGATGCTGAGTTTTGAATTGCCTGGCAGAAGGCCTAGAGGAAGACCAGAGAGGAGGTTTAAAGATGTAGAGGAGAGAAGAGGACGCAGAAGACAGGGTTAGATCGAGGCAATTGATTTGCTGTGGCGACCCCTGAAGGGATAAGCCAAAAGGAAAAGAAAAAGACTTGTGTCTGAACTAACATGCACTTTACATATGCAGCAGATCTCCTTATGCTCCTTATGAGCCCAGCCACCTTGCGGGGGAATCTGGTTTCGGCCACTTGTACCCGCGATCTTGGGTAATGGTAATGGTAATGTTTAATTTGATTTGAACATGCATGTAAATGACATTGGAATACATCACATAATACAATCGACAGTTCCACTTGTCCAAAAGGAGTAGGAAGAAGTAAAGGTTATTTAATCCTACCCCCGTTGGTTTTCCCCTATTTTAATACATTTGTACACTTCCTGCAGTTAATACGTTTAAATGCATAAGTAAGGTAATGTGACAGTGTGTTGAATAGTAGTCAATGTCCGCAAATAACTTATATTGCTGTCCAAATGAATGATAATCATAATAAAAAATATTGGTGCTGAGTGGGACA
>QODF01000192.1:423467-456389 GCA_024372805.1 Oostethus manadensis
GAAACATCGCCCACTCGGATTCAATGTCCGCTGCCTCCCTCGGAACATGGTCAAAGCTCTCCCGTAGGTGGGAGTTGAAACTCCTTCTGACAGGGGACTCTGCCAGGCGTTCCCAGCAGACCCTCACAATGCGTTTGGGTCTGCCAGGTCTGACCGGCATCCTCCCCCACCATCGGAACTAACTCACCACCAGGTGATGATCAGTTGACAGCTCCGCCCCTCTCCTCACCCGAATGTCCAAAACATGTGGTCGCAAGTCCAACGACACAACCACAAAGTCAATCATCGAACTGCGGCCCAGGGTGTCCTGGTGCTAAGTGCACATGTGGACGCCCTTATGCTTGAACATGGTGTTTGTTATAGACAATCCGTGATGAGCACAGAAGTCCAATAACAAGACACCGCTCAGGTTAAGATCAGGTGGGCCGTTCCTCTCAATCACACCCTTCCAGGTCTCACTGTTGTTGCCAACATGAGCGTTGAAGTCACCCAGCAGAACAAGGGTATCCCCCGAGAGAGCACTCTCTAGTACTTCCTCTAAGGACTCCAAATAGGGCGGGTATTCTGAACTGCTGTTTGGCGCATAAGCGCAAACAACAGTCAGGACCTATCCTCCCACCCAAAGGCGTAGGGAAACTACCCTCTCGTTTACTGGTTTAAACTCCAACGTGCAGGTTTGGAGCTGGGGGGCAACAATAATTGCCACCCCTGCTCGTCGCCTCTCATTGCCGGCAACACCAGAGTGGAATGAAGTCCATCCCCCCTCGAGAGGACTGGTTCCAGAGCCCGTGCTGTGCGTTGAGGTGAGTCTGACTATATCTAGCCGGAATTTCTCCACCTCACGCACCAGCTCAGGCTCCTTCCCCGCCAGAGAGGTGAAATTCCACGTACCGACAAATAGCTTCTGTAGCCGAGGATCGGACCGCCAAGGCCTCTGCCTCCGGACGCCACCCAGCTCTCTTTGCACCCGACCCCTTTGGCCCCTCCCAGGAGTGGTGAGCTCATGGGAGGGGGGACCCACGTTACCTTTTCGTGCTGTGCCCGACTGGGTCCCATGGGTGCAGCCTCGGCCACCAGACGCTCGCCATCGTGTCCCGCCTCCGGGCCTGGCTCCTGAGGTGTCCGGGCGAGGGAAAACGAAGTCCATTGTTACTGTGCATCATTGGGGTCTATTGAGCCACTCTTTGTCTGGTCCCTCCCTTAGCACCTGTTTGTCATGGGTGACCCTACCAAGGGCATGCCAGCCCCCGACAACTTAGCTCCTTGGCTCACTGGGACACGCAAACTCCTCCACCACAATAAGGCAGTGACTCAAGGAGGAGAGGTGTGTTTTCTCCCGAGCAAAAAGCGCTGGTATCTTCTGCATATAGTACTAGCTTTAGGTGTTCTGTCACGTTTCAGACGTCGTTAATGTATAGGTTACAAAATTTTGGTCTCAGTATTGACCCCTGTGGTACGCCACCAAATATCTCTAAACTTGTAGATGTATATTCTCCTAACTTCACATATTGCTTCCTGTTTGCTAGGTAGCTTTTAACCTTATTCAGAACCAACCCTCTGATTCCATACCTTTCCAATTTTGTAGTTAGGATGTTGTGATTGATTGTATCAAAAGCTTTCGTTATATCCATCAATACTGACATGCACACCTTCTATGGTCTATAGCATTTGTAATTTTCTCTGTGATTTCAATCAGTGCCATAGAAGTGGAATTATTAGCTCTGTATCCGTATTGGCTGTTCGCAAGTATGGCATTCTTATCGAGAATTTGTCAACCTATAGTTGAATAACTTTTCAATGGTTTTGGAAAATTGTGGTAATAATGAAATTGGTCGGTAGTTTATGAATTGATGTTTATCTCCATTTTTGAATACAGGAACTACTTTAGCTGTCCTTTTCCCCATTGTAAACTTATGAAAAAACTTCCTTGTGGGTTTGTACCGCGTAAATGAGAAAAAGCTCAGGCCTTGATGCGCCATGTTGTGCTGCCATTGTTCTCTTAGCACTCCAATAAGTAGAGTGAGGATTTCCACAAGGTCCGTGTTGATCACATCTGGCCCTGCTCTGGCACAGGCCCTTTTATGATAGAGCAGAGGAGGGTCTCTCATCTCTCCAGACTCTAATATTCAAGACCTGCTCCTTTTGAAATTGACTGTGACCTCTGCCTTAATGGCATTGGACTAGTGCTCTTCTCCTCAGTCTGGGATTTGTGAACTCTCTCCAATGTTCTCAGCTCTCTCCTATCAGTCACATTCTTTTTTCCGTGGGTATTAAAGCGCACAAAAGATTTATTCTTACCATTGCACTTGCAGGGTTCTAAATAAACCCATAAGCTATGGCTTCTGCAAGATACTACTACTACTACTGCTATAATAATAATAATGATTCCAATTTACCATTGCTTAATATTGTGGTTGCAGAGCTCCTTATGTTTACTGTCACACTCTTCCACACTGCAGAAAGATAGATTGAAAAAACAGAAACACAACAATTAACTGCCTCACTATCTAACGCAGACGTGACATAACTTTGTTTTTAGCCAAGAATAATTCATTATAATTGCATTTTAACTTTATAATTAACTGTATACCATCCAAAAATTCAGTACAGTTGTGTACAGTATTACAAAGTGATAGCAATGAAAATTGTGGTTCTTTTAAGTGATAACCACAAAAGTAGAATTATTACTGTAAGTAATGTCAGTACATGAAATATGTTGTACTGCCCTGTTATTAAAAGATGACCGTGCATGGAGGTTGTTGTAATATAGTGTTAAGCGATATCTATGCATAAAAGTTGCTGCCATGTAGTGTTATGAAGTGATGTCCATGCATGTAAATTGCTGTCATGCAGTGTTATGACGTGATGCATGCGATGTCATGAAGTGATGGCACAAGTAAACAGGTTTAAAAGTTCGAAGTGCATGCGTTTTTTCTTCATTTACGGAATAAAGTGAATCCAAGTTGTTTGTTATGAATCTCGTTGTGTTGTGCCAGTCCAGTTGTTTTACCTTGGTGAAGGTCTGCATTGTGTTTTTCTTACTCCTACTATATTTGCTTCTGTTCAATATCATGAAATAAAAAGCCATCGCACGGCCACCGCATATTGAAGGCTACTATTTGGTAGCAAAATCATTTTAATTCTCACTTACACTCAAGCTCTGTCACGCATGAAGGCGCACGGCACGGCCTGAAAGAGATTAATTATAGTGTGTACACATGCACACTCATGGCAGTTCACATTTTGGCATGTGCAAGCATGAAGTGCACAGGCTTTGTTGTCCTATTGGGTTGTTTTTTGTGTGCGTCACCCGCCCCTAAATGCCAAACGTTGCGTGTGCATGTGCGTCGTTTACTTTGTGTGGCTTAAGGTGTAACTTGTGTGTTTGCGAGCAGTACACGGTAATAAATCACCATCTGAATGCGGACATGGCCGGGTATGAAACCTCTCAACACAGCACCTGCCACCCCAGGCAACGGCTGCCCTATACCAAGCAACCACCGTCACATTTCTCAACAGGGGAAAGTGCAAATGGATTAACATAGCCAGACGGTTAATGTCACAGATTACGCTGCAAACACGCTCCGTAAGAAATGTATTTTTCTTTCGAAGAACATGATTGGAAAAGCTGTGGATTGGCACGGTGTTTCATTAAAAATAGAAGAAAGCTCTCCTGTAACGAGCCATACAACATGTCAAAACGCTGAACAGCACATTCCTCGCGAGTCGATTCTAATTGCAAAATATATGCAAGTACGTGTCACGCCTGTCAAAGTCGTCCACAGAACTTTCCGGTTAAAACGAAAGCAAACACAAAAAGGAGCGCTTGATTATGTACCTGTGCTGTTTTACAGGAGGACATGCTTTGTGCGAAGAGCTGAGCAGATTAGTGCTTCATTAGCATGGTGGCTTTTTTAACACACTCACTGAACAGGAAGGCAGCAGAATTATTGACCAGTACAGAATACTACATATGCGTCTGCTGAATGCCTGATATTTGGGTTTTAGTTCATTTAGTCATATTTATGCTTGGAACTGCTAAGTTTACGCAAACAATATGTAAAATGTGCTTAAATATGCATGTTCACGTACTAATAACAGGCTCTATTCAACCACAAACAACACAAATTTTGAAAAATAAAGCCGTGAAACTGGAAGCGCGGAGTGGCGAGGGGTTACTATATGTTGTGTGCCGACTGCTCCAACAAACCGCATTAGCTTGCAACTAACGCCATAAGTCCTCCTCTGTAACCTGCTAACACATTTTGACTGACATTTGTTCATGCAGGTGAGACTTCGAATATATGACTGGTCATTTTTAGACATTTTTCTACGGGAACATAATACCACCTTATATACATATCAACCAAGTAATTACCTTAATCAATCTAAGTCCATCGTTGTCAGTAAATGCTCCCTGTTTTTTTCCTCGTGCACACTTCATATACTATGACACTTCTCTGAAAATGGTTTATGCATGGCTAATGGCTTGATGTGCACCCCCACTGAAGAGACAAATACATTAGGCATGAACATGCCTCTGTGCGTGAGCGCCATAAAGTGACATTGTTGTACTCTGAGCGGCGAGAGGAAATGAGAATACAGATGAGGTTCAAAGGCAGCGACAGGAAATGAGTTCTGCTTGTCCTTTGTGGCACCATGTACTTCATCAAACCTGTGTATTGCCCAAACTTTCTGGATATGTCACGGGGGCCTCAGACATATTGTGTGTGTGTGTGTGTGTGAAGCGCTGTAGAGACAGTGTGACATGACAGCAAATGGCACTTAATTATCTTTATCTTCCTCACACCCGAGACATTCGGACAAATATCCATATACTATATACAGACGCCTACAAATGCAATCATTCAAATAGCATACACTACCACAATAGACCTTACATACACTGTACCATTTGAGAACGCAAACTATGCAGCATTCACAGTGCAAAAGCACGGATGCATGTATGTGCTGCTTACAATCTGATTACATTTGTGAAGGGATGTCTCTGTGTGTTATACAATAGTTTTTTTTTTTTTTTAACTTTCCCTTCTCATTCTTCTCTCAGCGCTTGCGTCTCAGAGGACAGAGAAAGGAGAGGGAGACGGAATCGTTTAAAAAGGGCTGCCAGTCTCCCCAGAGTTTTTTCCTATCCTGCAGGAATCTCATTATCAACAAACGCTGGGACATCAGAGACAAGTGATGCAAGTGTGTAATGTGTGCATTTCTGTATAATGCAGCACTGTGTGTGTGTGTTACGTAAAGCGGAAAAAAAGAAGTCATGGAGAATGACAGTGGGAAGCGAGCACACAAGAGGCCATCATTTTGTAGCATCTTTTAATGGTGACATGTCTGCAAGGAGCAATCGCGCTCAATGAAACCCGCTTTCTTTCTAAGAACTTACTTGAGCATGGAGCTTTTTCACACAGCCCGCCTGGTGCAAAACATAAGATCACAACATACTTTCACAGTCCTTACTTTATGGCACCGCTTCTCAAATACTGGGGGATGTGCTAAACAAGTGGGGACTAATCATAAAATGTCTTCAAGATTGGCAGGTCAAAAAGTGTCTTTATTAGTATGAATGTCTTTATTAGTATATAGTTTGAATGATGCTGGTGCCAGCAGCACGTACAGTGGTTTGTAAAGTTAAGTAAACATCAGATTATCAATAGTATTCCAAATCAGGGGGGCAAGAAATTATTTCTACCTCCTATTCTGATCGCAAAAAACTGATCATCGTAATGATATGTAGTATTCTACACTCGCCACCAGGTGTCAGTAATGTTACTCTAATGTTCACTAAAACACACAAGCACCAGAATTAAGCACTGCAACAACAGACTTTTGTTGCAGCTTTGGTGATCTCACAACAGGCACAAAGATCCCTTACACAGGCTACTGTTGCCGCCGTAGCCCACGCCAAGCAAAAACTTGACTCCGAACCCTCAACGTCACTTCCTGTCAGGTCCCCTAGCATCGAAACACATTTACTTCAACACACATTGGCACAAATATTACTTATGTATTAAATGTATTATTTTATCTTATGTCTACTATATTGGGTAATAGACGTGGTGACTATATGGGTGTGATTTCATGTCTACAGGACTCTAAGTTTCAGAAGGTTGAAAACAGGTTTTCTATGTCTACAAAAATATTTCATTTATAAATAAAACATCCTACCTTATCACGGCCAAGTCTGGAACCAATTAACTACAATGTACGAGGGACTACTGTATCAATATACAAATTGGTTTCAGCCCTGTTAGTTAGTTAGCAGGAATGTGTGCAAAAACTCCAACAACTTTGTGTATAGGTGGTACATGTGCATAAAAAGAACCCATTCAATTTCGGTGCACATTGGAATGAAAATGTGGTATTCATTTCCAGCCGTCTGCCTGCTGCAGGTACTTTACATTTGCGGTACTTGAGCCTTTTGTGTGAATTGTGTTTTCATATTTCATAACCCCCCTTGAGATGTGGCAATGAAAAACTTTCACTTTCACACATGGAAAAATGTGAATAATCAGAACCTTCGGTGTTGATATGCAGACCGCAACGTCTCCACGTTGGCGGATGTCTTGCTCGCCTTTTTGTTTAAGCTTAATTATGACGACTTCAATTTGTGGATTAAAATCAAGAGGGTTTTGTGCTGGGTACACAATATCCACCATCTTAAATAGCCGTATTTGAACATGTAATTAACGTGGAACAGTGCAGGCTGCTTTGGTGAGCAGACTATTTTCAGCTACTATGCGCTAAACAAAAGGCAGTCTACATGTACGCCATATGGCAGAGGGGGTGTGTATTTAGAGGGATTAAAGATGCTGGTCTATTTGTGTGGTGTTTGATAAAATTCATACCTCAATCTAATCGTTTTACTATTGAATTAAAGTCCAATAATCTCTTTATGCTTGAGAGAAAACAAGGGATGGTAGTAAAGCGTTGGATGTACTAACCAGCAAGCCTTTGTCTAGCTTTCTTGTTGACTTTTATGGAAGCTGGATGTCGCTAAACACTCCGTAGTATAGAACGATGAGTGCTTAGTTTGAAGATTCAATGAGAGTCTTTAAAACCTCTAAATACCGTCTATTGTATTTACTGATTAAAAGAACAAATTAAGAGAATTCTTGTAAATAACCTCACTTATTCCTCCCAACACTGTATTTCCATCCATCCATTTTCCACCGCTTATCCGGGTCCGGGTCGCGGGGGCAGCAGCTTCAGTAGGGAAGTCCAGACTTCCCGGTCCCCAGCGACCTCTTCCACTCCATCGTGAGAACACCAAGGCGTTCCCAGGCCAGCTGTGAGACATGGTCCCTCCAGCGTGTCCTAGGTCTTCCCGGGGGCCTTCTCCTGACTGGGCATGCCCGAAACACCTCACCAGGGAGGCGCCCGGGAGGCATCCGGACTAGATGCCCGAGCCACCTCAACTGGCTCCTCTCGATGTGAAGGAGCAGCGGCTCTACTCTGAGCTCCTCCCGGATGGAGTGCTTGTATCCGCGATCTCATTCTTTCGGTCATGATCCATAACTCATGACCATAGGTGAGGGTGGGAACGTAGATCGATCGGTAAAAAGAGAGCTTTGCCTTCCGGCTCAGCTTTCTCTTCACCACGACAGTCCGGTACAGTGACCGCATTACTGCGGATGCTGCACCGATCCGTCTGTCGATCTCACACTCCAACCTTCCCTCACTCATGAACAAGAACCCGAGATACTTGAACTCCTCCACCTGAGGCAAGACCTCACTCCCAACCCTGTGTAACACTGTATTTGCTTCCCAAAATACTCAGGTAACATAAACATATAAATACAAACATTTTAAAAATACAACACCTTTCTAATCAAAATTTTAAGAGTAGTTGAAAAATGTAAGTAATTTACATTTGCCACTGTTGGATTTTAAAAAAGGGTTCAATGTAGAGCTTCAAAATGCAAAAAGAAGAAACGGGACTGGGACAAAAATATTTTCTGAGTAAACACTTGATTGCAAAGAAGCATTCAAGTGAAATAGATTGTTCATCAGCTGATCAAAGCTTTACGAGCACAACCCTTTAAATGGCAAAATATTGGCACAAATGTGGATTGAATGTGTTTTATTGTCAGGTATTCACACTGTCATGATCTCTTGATGGCAAAAGCAAAAACGTTTTCTCTCATTGAATATAGTGGGATTGTTGCATAAGCAAGGCCTCTCGCAACGCACCATTGCAGTAAAACAGTCATTTCTAAATTCTGCAAACATCCTGAGTTTAATGGAACGAAAAGGTCAAGTAGTTGACCCAGACAAATGAGCTGGAGGATCCCATTGGCTGTCCGTAAAGACACAGGACCATCCTCGGCCCTATTGAAGGTTGGTACTAGAGCCGAATGCTGTCCAATAACCATCAGATGCAATTTGCCAGAGAAGGCATTTAAGAACAAAAACAAAACAAAAGAGTTTGGAATTTGCAGGAGAGCACCAAACATGGGAGAGTGAAAGATGGAAGAAAGTTTTATTCTCCCTTGATGATCCAAATGGCTTCCAACATTATTGGCATGACAAGGAGATCCCACCTGAGATGTTTTTCACAAGGGACAGTGGAGGGGCTTCCATCATGATCCTTTAGTGGAACATCTTTAGGTTGTGCTGGGACATCAAACAGCAGCCGGCTATGTGGAGATGTTGCAGGTGGCATCCCTCATGACTGAAGGCCCTCTTGACAACACTGCACTTGACAAAGGACTTCTTCCACTGGAATAAGATCACTTTTTTGGACCATCGTGGGTATTCCCCTGATCTAAAGCCAATGGAGAACATTTGAGACATCAGTTCCAGATAGTGGATGCCCTCCCTGAAGCCATCTTTAACCCCTGGAGCAAAATTCTCACTAGCCTCCTGGAAAAACTGGCATCAGGCATGCAAAAACTCATGTTTAAGCTGAGTAACACAAGACTGTTACTTTTTACTTTCACTTTTTACATATAGCTATGGTTTTTAAATGTTGATGAGTTGATGAACAGCCTATATGCCTTTATCCAATCCACCTTATTTATATAGTATATTTTATAAACACAGTTTCCAAAGTGCTGCGCAAAGTAGTAAAACAGTAAATAAGTCAAGGGACAAATGAATACAGCGAAAAGTAAAAAAGTACAGTAAAATAAAATGTTTCTTTGAAATAAATCACTCCCATTTCTTCTTTTTGCATTTTGCCGCTCTACTTAAAACCTCCTTAAGATACAACAGTGCAACATGCAAATTCTTGCAATTTTCCAACTGGTCTTAAAATTTTGATCAGGGGTGTCCAACATCAATAGCATGGGAGGGAAGATTATCGGGTGTAAAAATGTGTAAAAACGCAGCCAAACTCCTGTGGCTACTCCTAATGGGAAAAGCAATCAATTTCATAGCAAGACACGTGTGCACTCTAAAAAACAGGAAATGTCAAATTTCGCTGCATGCTTTGAACAGGAAAAAGTAACACCATCAGAGTAAACATTGTTCATTGTTGTCATTTTCTGCATTGGCGTCCAACAATTCATAGCAAAATGACTACAAAAATAATCACTAGTGAGCATGTATTTTAATCATATGAAACGTGGAAAAAAAAATCCAACAACATTTGGCTAAGCTATGACCAAAAACATCCAGCTTGCTAACCTTTCCAGTACCTTTGTAAGGCAAGTATCCACACTGACTCATGCCCAGTGAGCTGTAAACAGTAAACACATTTCACAGAACACTGCCTCGGTGTAATGTCGCATGTAAAAAACTTTGAATAGGGTTTTTTTTTTGTAATGTGCCACATTAAACTAATGGATACAAGCAGTTATTGCGGTTAATGCGTCCATTAATAGTCGTGATCCAGCGCAACGTGGTTGTTAACATTGAAATGACCTTTGATTGAACAGAATTGAGGTGGAAAGAGGCTGTTATGACTCGGCATATACAGTAAGTAATATTACCTTTGCTACTACTATTCAACATCCATCAAATGGGTACAAGATAGACAGCACGGACATCATAAACCAATCAAGTTACTATCCCGCCTCAGGCAAGCATGCGAGCATTGGACATACAAATATAATTTCTTCTCTAAGGTACTGGTCTGCAAAGATAATGAGGAGTCATCTTATTAAACCTCCCTTATCTCTCTGAAGCGGCTTGCAAAGCGCAATAAAAAGAAAGAGAAACATGCACAGCATGGCAGAATGTTGAGAGAAGCAGGCCAACATTTGCGAGGGAGGAAAATCCCAGAGGTCAAAAAGCCACAGGGATGTCGGTCGTGTCAGATTCACACCGCCCTGTAATGGTTTTCCAGTCGCAACGAAGACACGGGCGGAGAAGGTCACCTCAATCAAAGTTGACTTTGTACTTCTACTGGAAGTTTGGGATTGAAATTTCGAGCTTTGGGCACTTTTAGGATGCATTTTCTAGAACAGTGATTGATGGACTGTTGATGATTGTGTCTGCTTTCCAAAACGTAGCTAGGAAAGGCTTCAGCTCTCCACGACCCTGTTTGATGGTCAGTTCTTTCAAGTTCTTTGACACAAAATTCATCCAAGCAGGCCTTGATGGACTCTGCTTTGCGCCCTGGGGTAGAATCATGCTGCAACAACAAGCTGTTCCTTTAATGTTGTGCAATATTGCACAACTGGTCTCTGTTGTGTCTGCACCGCCACCATTATTAATAACAGCCAGCCTGTCTGTACACCCTGTTTATGACACCCTCGCCCCACACCTGATCACTAGAATATGAGCTTCATGTACCACCAGTTGTTTTCTAACCAACTTTCTGTGAATTGTGTTCTTTGGGAGGAAAATGGGCTCTATATCAGGGGTGTCCCAATACAACTTTTACCGTTGCAATCCAATACCGATATTGTAGCCGGGAATATTGTCCGATACCGATATCAATCCTATATCAGTGCAAATCATGCATACTTTTATGACTTATTTGGTAGTGTGGAATGTTTTATCAAAGTTTGGTCAAGTGGTATCACTCAGACAGGGAATAATAATCAGCAACAGTAGGTATGAGAAAAACTCACTCATATAGTTATTTGTGGATCTGGGGTATAGTTATATCCAAAATGTAGCGGCAGCGTATTATATGCGTATTATAGTGAGGTTTCGGGTGCTTTTTTAAAAATGAACCGTTACTTACCCGACTTCCTTGACTTTAGGGCCGGTCATCTTTTCTGTTATATCTAATGACTTCTTGTTTACATTGTAAAGCTGCTTCTATGACTTTGGTTGTATCAAACTTCTCCGGTTCTGTGCCACCACGGGAAACATGTGCATGACAAGCTGCAGCATCTTTTTCAGACTGGATAGACGTGCTGAGGCAGAGTTTGGAATCGACTGCTTGTATCGGAGTGCCGATATCAAAGATTTTAGATGCGGGCACCCCTACTTTGTACTGTTGTCATGCTGTGGATCTTGTAACCAACACAACAACATTAAAGACTATAAGGCTGGGTTAATAACAATTGCTCTACATAAATCCTCCATACCAGGGAACCCTAACCGGTCATTTCACCAGCTGGGTTTGGCCCAATGGGTCACCACTTGCATAGCACTGCAGTACAGCCACCATGATAGAAATGTCATATGCTGGATTTAATGAATAGTACATATAGAAAATACAAAACAATTGAATTGAGAAAAAAATGTGCACATACGGTACATACGCAGACAGTGCATGACGGTATGATTATCTTTATGGAGGCATGGAACATAAGCATGGCTATGAATCATAATCACAGGAGAGGTGGTAGAAGGTATACACAGCACTGGGTGAAGGTGTATGTTGGATATCAACCATCCTAAACAAATCATTATCACCTGTGACTATAAAAAAAGGTTAGGGACACAGCAGGTAACTAGTCACCAAAGGCCTGATTTATTCTCCAAAGTGCAGATTCATTTTGTGCTTATATATCTATTGGTAAAGCACCTTCAATCTGGCGGTGCACAAAACCATCAACACTGTAATTAAAATGCAATTACCACCTCTCTCCTCTTCCAGTTACACAGTAATCCCTTCCAAGTCTTTCCATCTGTGTCAAACATGCACACACACACACACCCACGCACACACACACCTTCCTCAACCATTGCAGGCTGCTAGCTCTCTACGACATGACAACACCCTCTTACAACTTCTAAATCTGCTCTTCGACTCGGCTTAGCGCAAAGTCTTTCACTTTCTGCACAAACTACTTTCTCTTCCTCCTCCCCATGGTTCCTTCATTGCAGCATACACTCTCCAAAACCCCCGCGGTGCCCAGGAAAAGTCATCCTGGAAAGACTGTATGTCCTGGCACTCAGTCCAAAAACATGAACATACTAAGTAAAGTCAGAAACTAAAAAAAAGGTAGCATAATATGTTATCTTACATTTTTGTCACAATATAATAAAAAGCATGTACAGTAATCCCTCACTACTTTGCACTTCGCATTTCACTGCTTCACTTAATTAGAATTTTGGAAAAATATAACTCATACATCATGAATAAATCATCATGTTTTTTTCAACTGTAGGTATTTTGCCTAAATTAAGCACTTTCACTTCTGCTAAACTAAAATACAAATATAATATAATGTAGTATTCCACACTGGTCACCGGGTGTCAGTAATGTTAGTGAAATGTTCCCGCGAGACACACAAGCACCACACTTGATTGCTAAAACAACTAGCATTTCTTCCCCATTTAAATGATCTCACGACAGGCACTAAGGTAAAACACAAATTTAAAAAAGTTTAAAAAAAATTTTGATTGATAAATAAGCAATCCTTCTTTGGGGAAATTCTAGAACCAATTAACCCTGATAAACAAAGGATCACTGAATCTCTAAAGTTTGCGACTTTTAGTTTTTTTATGTTGATCAAAAAAAATATCCTTGTTTCTTTTCCAGATAAAACCTACTAAAATAATTGGAGATACAGCGGAAAGCGTTTAACTTGTCACCCCTCGGATTGGCTGACCACGTCAACTTAATGTAAAGTAACTTTGACCATGTTTGGGTATAGGCTATGTCCCTCTGCATGTTTCAATGCTGTGGAACTAGAAAAGCCACTGAGTTCTATCTACCACCTTCTTTGTAGAGTACCTGCACATGGAAAGTTGTGGAAAGGGGGATGAAAGAACAGCAGAGAGGTCTCCTGTGAACGACAAAAGAACCTTCGGTCATATGCCGAAGATGCTTTGAAGATGAGTAAAGTTCCTTTACCTTCTGACCATTCTGCCCCCTCTTTCACATTGTTTCATGCTGCTTAACCATAATGATGACATTAGCAACGCACGTCAACATAAACTGACCAGTTTTTTATAGAAATGACCTCTCTATGTCTAAAATGTTATAAGCGGTTGACATAGTATGTTGACGTCGACTTAAGCGGGTCTATTTTAATAAGAAGAAGAACACGGCAGACCAGGACTTAATGAGTGAGGTCCACATAGACAGGTTTTGGAAAAACATCAATTTTAGTCATTTTTTAGTCAGGTTGACGTGACAAACATCTCCTCAAAATTTTCCGCACATAATATCCCAGAGAAATATCCACAGTGCACAGGGGAGCCAAACAATATATTTTTCAAGCACTGCATTCCATTTAGCTGATAGATAATTTGCTTTGAATTTGCATGTTTAGGAGGACATACTGCAAAAACTGCAGTCAAAGACCTCAGGCGTGACAGTAGCATTCTGCTGTTCTTGAGGACCCACTGCAATCCTAATTGCGAGGCAAACAAAAAAACAAGTCATGCAAAAAATGAGAAGACACCCCAAGCATTTATTTGTTGTTAGCTGTGCTATTCTTTCTCTTACATTTACACAACATGAAACCCCATAAGTTTCTCATACAAGTAAATGTGCTATACAAAACTTGGAACTCTAGTGTGCATTGGCGCATCCCCACCAAACACCTTTAGGGGACTGACTGACAAGCACATGCGTGTAAAACGTGAACAGGACTGTCTCGAAAACAATCAAGCAAAACAGCTTTGCAAGAGACAAGGGAGAGACTTAGGCTACATTCACACTGCAGGGTAGGATTCTCAATTCTGATTTTTTGCTTAAAATCCGTTTTTTTTAACATTTTTTATCACGCGCCTGGAAAGTGACGTGCATGCGCAGAAGCACGACATCACTCGCATTTCCGCTTGTTTACGGAAGGAAAGACTGCTGTTGTGTGTGCTCCAGTGATTGATCCAATTCAGACTAGGTAAAATTCTGGTTGGTATCGGCGATCAACTCAATACTATAAAAAATTCACCTAATGTGTGTGGTAAATTTTAAAATATAGTGTACAGTCTTTCAAATCATAGCATAAAAAGTACAAGGCATCATAGTAATTTATTGATTTTTTTAAGTACTGTATATCGAGGTAGTGGGGTGATTCACACAATAGCCAAGCTAATATTCAACATCAGAAAAAAAACAAAGGACAAAATCATATACTAAGCGTAATAAAAGTATCGCTATTTTGATTCCAGAATTTACTTTAGATCATGAAGAGCTGGTATCGGAGGTGTTGACATTTTAGTATCAGTCCGCACATTACTAGCATGCTCGCCTAAACGCTTATGTGGCAATTTCAAGGATTTTGTGCAATGAGAGTCAATATTTTCTCAACCAAATGATTTCCTGTGGAACAAGAAGAATAAAGATGGTAAGAATTTTGGTCTGGCAGTTTGTAGACAACTTGTTCCCACGTCTGTTCCAAGGTGGGTGTCGGTGGAGGTGGCGAGACATTGCTGCTTTGGCAGCTCTCTGTAATTTTTCTCAGCAATTTTCTCAGATGAGAAAAACTTCAGGTGGAGGAGTTCAAGTGTCTCGGGGTCTTGTTCACAAGTGAGGGAAGGTTGGAGCGTGAGATCGACAGACGGATCCTGTGCAGCGTCCGCAGTAATGCGGTCGCTGTACTGGACCGTCGTGGTGAAGAGAGACCTGAGCCGGAAGGCAAAGCTCTCTGTTTAATGATCGATCTACGTTCCCACCCTCACCTATGGTAATGAGTTTGGATCATGAGCGGAGGAACAAGATCGCGGATACAAGCGGCGGAAATGAGTTTCCTCCGTAGGGTGACTGGACTCACCCTAAGAGATAGCGCGAGGAGCTCGGCCATCCGGGAGGAGCTCAGAGTAGAGCCGCTGCTCCTTCTCATCAAGAGGAGCCAGTTGAGGTGGCTCGGGCATCTAGTCCGGATGCCTCCCGGGCGCCTCCCTGGTGAGGTATTTCGGGCATGCCCAGTCGGGAGAAGGAAGCTGGAGGGACTATGTCTCACAGCTGGCCTGGGAACGCCTTGGTGTCCTCCTGGTGGAGCTGGAAGAGGTAAAGTCTGGGAAGTCTGGACGTCCCTACTGAAACTGCTGCCCCTGCAACCCGGACATGGATAAGCGGAAGAAAATTGAATGGAATGGAATGGAGAATAACTTTTTCCAACATCGATGAGTACATATATCCAAGTTATATANGGATGGATGGATAACATGTTAGCTCCTTCAGCCTTTGATATTAACATTATGCAGCCCTCTATGGAAAAGGTTTACGGGATGTATCGGCCTGGTTGACAGGACAAAGGTGCAAGCAGAAAGATAAACCAAAGAAAATCAAATACTGTGAACGTGATAAAAAAGTGCACACATTCTCTGTGCAGCTTTAAAAGTAGCAATCTTTTCATAAATAGTGACATGTGCTTACAACATATAAGTAATAAATATCAGCCTCTCGGTCCATCACCCCTCAATGGCAAACAGTGACCCAAACTGTGGCCTTTTCTAATCTCATACATGAAGCTGGGGTGACCAAAGTGCCGCCCAGGGGTCATTTACTATCCACTGCACATTCTAAAAATACCATTTAACAAGAACATTTTAAAAAACAGGAGCAACAATGGAAAAAAGAGCAGGCATTTTACAAGAATACACCAAGTCAAGTCATAATATTAAGAAAAAAACAAGTATTTCACAAGAAGAAGAAAATATGCAGTCCATTCCATGTGCATATATATGAGCGTTCCCATATTTTCACAGCAGGGTTGGCCAAAATGTAGTCCTACTGCTAGAATTTAGACAGGTAGTGTTTTTATTAAGCCCTATTGGGAACATGCATAGTTTCTATGGCTTTTATGCTAATGAGCTGTGTTTATCCACGTAAGGAAAAGCACTATTGTGTATTTTTTATGGTAATGCATTCATTTCTTTTGAACATGCATACAAATATCTTGAGATTTTTGAGCAAATCTGATCTCGGTTGGATCGCATATCTCCAACTTGGAAAAGTGAACAGTTGTGCTGAAACAAAGTGCAGGTAGACTAAACAATTTTCCTTTGCTGCTTCCCTAAATTCAAGCAGTGCTATGACTCAGAAAAGGTAGCACCCGAGCAATCATGAAGCAAACTTTCCTGACTATTGCCTGAGTACATGAAGGCATGGAGGAGGTGAGGGAAGGAAGGAGGTGGGATGACAAATAGTGGGCAGCTGAAGCCATTGGGGTTAAACACGATTGTTGTTGCAGAAAGAAGACATTATTGGAAATGGCTTTGCCACCGTGGGCGCCCCTGTTGAATAGTCTTTTCCCTTCTCGCAGGCGAGCAATGATTCCACTCTTCTACCCCTACGCCCATGCACGCACACATATGTAGGTGGAGAGTAGGAATTATATGGGTGTAAACACTGACAGGGGTCAGTTATTGGGGTAACAATTCCAACATAGTACAATATACATAACTGGAATAGCCGATCAACACAAGCCAGTGTGTTAAAAGACTACAATAATCAGCCTTTAGCGTGTCCTGACCCACCTTATCAGTACAATCCCCGTAACAAGACAGAAGGAACCATTTGTTTTCCCCTGTGTGAATCTGCAGGGACATTTCCCCCCGTGTGGCTGCTGAATGAGACAGTCTTTCAGGGGGCTGTATAACCTTTACAAGCTTCTCTCACAGACAACACAATGTGCCAAATCAAATCACTCAAATAAAAGACATTTCTCATTTGCAAGAACGACCCTTATTTTTACCACATACAACAAATTTGTTGTCCTTGTGTGACTGCTCCACACAAATTTTATTAGGTCAATCTGTGTGGAGGAAGAGGGAGGAACGCATTTACGTTAGAAAGGGAGCAGACATATTGCTCATACTTTTTCGTTACACAGAACTCTCCTTGGAATTAAAGGTGGGCTTTGTTGGCTGATCTGTTTACCTACATCTACGTTTCTCAACTGCTTTGGCTGCAGGACCCACCATCACCCCTCAAAAGAAAATCAGTGACCTAAACTGTGGCATTTTCTAATCTTATATTTAAAGCAGGGTTGACCAAAGTGCCACCCAGGGGCCATTTACTATCCACTGCACATTCCAAAAACACCATTCAACAAGAACATTTAAAAAACAACAGCAAAAATGGAAAAAAGAGCAGGCATTTTACAAGAATAGAGGAAGTCAGGTCATAATATTAAGAAAAAAACAAGTATTTCAAGTATTAAAAAACAAAGACTAAAGTTACCATTTGGGGGAAATTAGATTGGGTAAAAGTTATAATATTATGATGATAAAGTAGTGCACCTGTAATTATTTTTCTAAAGCCTTTTTAAAATAATTTTTCTGAGACCTGCGTCTAGACTACTGACTAAAATGTAACAATGGTGGATTATTTAACAGTCAGGCTCAATAAAAATTGCATCAATAAGCACGGTGGGCTTTAATGATACAGATGTCAAACGTTACTCGATTGAGTCTGCCTGTCTCTGACGTAACCGTCACGCGCCAGCAGACAACAACATAACGTAACTTTAATTGAAAATGTATTGAATTTAAAAAATGACAGGAAAAAAGGTTCTCCTCCTGTTACTTCAACCTGAAGTGTTGCTTGTTTGTTTATATCCATAATGAATTTATAGCTTATTCCCTTACAAAAAACAACAGGAATCCATAGGAAACTTCACCTGCATTGTCCAGTGTCCAGGTATGTATTTCACAGTCATACTGGTTGAATTTTGTGCTAAGAAGTAACTGAATTGATTTAGTTTAACTGTTTTGGATCGTATCGTTTTGAATTAACCAATATTGTCCTGGAATCGTATCGACAACCATGATTGGTTCTTCCTACTCCTTCATGGACATGTGTAGTATGTGACTGTGTGTGTATTGCAGGGTAATTTGTATGCATGTGCAAAATAAATGAAAGCATTACCATAAAGGAGGGATGACTGTACATGTAAAAAGTACACAATAGTGCTTCTCCTTATGTGGATAAAAACAGCTTATTAGCATAAAAGCCATAGAAACTATGCTCCTAAAGGGGTTAATAAAAACACTACCTGTATAAATTCTAGCAGTAGGACTACATTTTGGCCAACCCTTCTGTGGAAATAGTAACATATGGAACCTTTCATGCATAGGCACATGGTATAGACTGCATATTTTATTTTTCTTGTGTTACTATGCTGATGCTGAGGCTGTCGTCTACACTTCTCCTTGGAGTTGATTTTGTGAGATGAATGAAATCAAGCATGATATACCTCCCTCCCATCCATGCCTCCCAGCACTGGGTCCCTGCACAGCGAGCTAAATCAAGACAGAGATGTTGTCTAGCATGTGAAGGGGACAGGAAGTGTGTACGCTCCCCAGGATTGAATTAAGATGAATCCCCAAAGAAGCGCATTCAGCCAAGATTCAGGGCAACGTTGAGATGACAAGCAAAGTTGTATTGATTTTTCACACTTCCCAATCATGGTATTCCTTTTCTCTAGCCTGATTCAATTCCCTTACATTCATTCATTCATTCACTTCACAATCCAGTTCATAATTATAGCGATAACAAAGTACAATGAAGCTAGATGGAGAAATTGGATTATGGGGTTTCAAAGTATGCTGTTTGATTGTATCAAATATCTATTGTTAGGTGGGTTGTGACAAATGTGCACATCGGTTAACAGAGGAATAATGCATCGTATACCTGCACATTTGGGACATTAATGCAACAAGTGTTCTAACAAATTAGACTGAGCAATGGATACATTATTCTTGCTAAACCCATTCTGCAAGAAAGTATCCTGACTGTTCAACAGAGAAAGCAAAACACTGAGAAAATGTGTTTTGTCCAGTTTCTCTTCTCACAGCATTGTGCGTCACACCAGCCCATTCCTGGCCTCTACCTGAAAGTCATGCAAAAGGGCAGATGGGTTCATACCAGGGAGGAGCTCAGCCTGCAGCATTGATTTGTTTACTAATAGCTGATGGAAATTCTAGAGCGCCTCTCCTCTTTACCACAAGCCATGAGAAGATGAATAATTAATGCCTTCTAGCTCTTTTTCCATGCTATAAAGGGATTACTCAAAGTCCATTCAGTATTGTAATCCTTTACACTTTAAAAACGTTCTTTCCATGCCTGACGCAAGCACCAGTTATGCAACTAAGCGTTGACGTCTCTTCAATGACGCCTTGTGGATGCTGACCTTGTGCTGATGGTTGTTCAGCACACAAAAGCTTAAATGACATTGAGCAATGCATTCCCATATGAATTAAGGGGGAAAAATGTTACGCATTAACACTGTTTTCTAAGTTGTTGAGTTCTTTCTTGCTTAATCTTATTGAAATAAAATATCACAAACCTACATGAGATGCATTGTGGTTTTCGTTCCGGTAGTGGAACACTGGAGCAGCTCCACACCCATACAAGGGTGCTGGAGGGTACGTGACAGTTTACAGTTTGCCCAACCTGTTTACATGTGCTTTGGGGACTGGGAAGTTTGGACTTCCTTATTGAGACTACTGCCTCCCCGACCTGGACCCAATTAAGCGGAAGAAAATGGAATGGATAACACAACCTAACGCAAAATGCAGTTTTAAAAGAAACTTTAATTTATTATTGAAGGAGAAGATCCAAAGCTACATGGCCCTGTGTGAAAAGGTGTTTGCCCGCTACACCAAATTATTGGTTGAACCAATCATAGCAGCAATACCTGAGATCAAGTGTTAGTGATAACTTGCAACGAGTCCTTTAAAGCACTGTGGAGGAATTGTGGCACAGTCATCTTTGCAGAATTGCTGTACTTCAGCCACACTGCAGGGTTTTCCAGCTTGAAGCACCTTTTTAAGGTCATGCCACAGCTTCTCAATAGGATTCAGGTCAGGACTTTGACCTGTCCATTTCAAAGTCTTCATTTTGTTTTTCTTCAACCATTCAGAGGTGGTGTGTTTTGGATCATTGTTCTGCTGCAGAACCCAAGTCGGTTTCAGCCTAAGGTCACCAATGCCTGGACATTCTCCTTCAGGATTTTTTGGTAGACAGCAGAATTTACGGTTCCATTTACCACAGCAAATCTTCCAGGTTCTGGAGCAGAAAAATAGCCCCAGACAATCACACTACCACCACCATATTATACTGTTGGTATGCTCTTTTTCTGAAATGCCGCATTACTTTCACCCCAGATGGAAAGGGACACGCACCTTCCAAAAACTTTTGTCTTGTCAGACCACAGAGTATTTTCTCAAAGGTCTTGGGGATCATCAATTTGTTTTCTGGCAAAATTGAGACGCGCCTTCATGTTCAGCACTGGTTTTCGTCTTGGAACTCTGCCATGCAGGCCACGTTGGTGCAGTGTCTTTCTTATGGTGGCGTCATGAACACTGACCCTAACTGAGACAAGTGAGGCATGCGGTTGTTTGAATGTTGTTGTGGGGTCTTTTATGACCTCTTGGTCGAGTTGTCGCTGCTCTCTTGTGGAAATTTTGTGTGAAGATTCACCACTGTTCTCTGTTTTTGTTATTTGTGGACAATGGCTCTCATCGTGGTGCGGTGGAGACCCAAAGCTGTAGAAATGGTAACATAACCTTTTCCGCACTGATAGATCTCAGTTAGCTATGTTTTAGCCATGGGGAAAACCATTTTTAAAAAGAAAAGAAACAAAAAAACCCAAAAAACACAACTGAGGATAAGTGGCATAGAAAATGGATGGATGAATGGATGTTTTTATTCTCTCATTTGTTGGTGTGATATTCAGAAACACAAAACAAAGCAAAAGTCAAGGAACAAGGTCCACTGAGGCATGAGTGTGAAAAATGTGAGTGTGAAAAACGACACAATGTAGTGCAACCTATCTAAAAAGGTTTTTAAATATCAATTTGCCTACACAAGACAGACAAGAACGATAATAATGCTTTATAATGTCATCATTGGAAAAAATACAGAGACAAAAATCTTATCTTATCTGCCTTCTCCCTAAGGCGTGATGGAAAGAAGGCCAGACAGTGAGATTGAGAGATGGAGAAAGAGAGAGACATTGATATAATTGAATGTGACTTATTCCCTGCTCCGTCTCCATCTTTAGACCAGCCAAGACCTTCAGTAAAACAGCCAAACTTTCACCTCCACTCAGTTACAGCACACAAACACACACACTCACACACGCACGCATACCTCCATGTACACACAAAGGGAACATCTGGAGTGTGCACCAATGGACCTAGCCTAGTGCCAACCTGCCTAATAGTCTATGGAGTCAATTATAAAAGGGGAGAAGTTCTCTGGCTTAATCGCTAATGGTGCCATCTGGATAATGGCAGATTTCAGAGAGCAACTTTTGCATCTTCCTCTTACCTGGTCATCTGGGAATGTCTCATCTGATTAGTGGACTGTTTTCCGAGCAGTCAAGTAGAACCACTGCATTTTTTACCCATATTTTAATGAAGTCCCTCTTTCTACTTTCCGATCCTTCTGTGTATATTTAAAGGCCCCATTAGATCGCTTCTCTGTGCAAAAACAACCCCTGCAGAGCAGCCGAGGAGGTTTGAGTGTCTAATTTTTTCTAAAGGAGGGAGTTTTCATGTGTGCTGTGCACTTAACTGTGGCCTAACATTTTTCTTGCACCAACTTCCATTTTAAACTTTCTTACAAACTGTCTGCATTTTAACATTTCAAACGATGGCCCGCGGCACACAGCAGAGGTATCAATTTCTCCCTTTAGAGCAAGCCATATTGTGAGAAATTCCGCTTTGGCAACAGCCAGCGAACCTGAGGGGCCAGAGGGGTACGGGGTTATTTATCGGGAGCTGGGGAAAAGTGACAGCGAGGGCAATGGGCGGCCAGGTAGAAACGCAAGGCAGGCAAGAGATGAGGCGACAGAGATTGTCCCGAAAAACACAAGGGACTGGAGGGAGTCCATTGGCAGGGAAGGAGCGGGGGCAAGGAGGGGAAACGAGAGAGATTGAAAAACACATTTACTTAGTGTCTGGAATAGCAGCGCTCACAAACTCAGCTTGGCATGAAGGACAATTTGGAAGCAAACGAGACAGCCTGCTAAATGAAGAACGTTGAGGGAAGTGAAATAGAGAATGAAACATAATTATGGGCTGTTGAAGAACAGTTTGCGTGGAACAATATGCATATTTCTTTGTATAACCTACTGGTAATGAGGTCTGCTGCATGGAATTGTTATTTACAGGCACAACACTACCAATAAGAATTCTATGAACAATGGAGACACAGACCGTACTGAACTGGACCAGCAACAAACCCTTAGATGAATGGATTGCAGAGACATGCACCGAGTAACCCAAGATTAGCAACCGCTTGACAGTCCATCTCTGAAAGTGACCAGAATGGATGAAAATAGTAGCAGGGTTAGCATTAGCAGCACTCATTTTCAACACATCAGCAAAAAGATTATGAAGATCTAACTGATTATGATTTATGATGCATTGTGTAAAACTAAGACAAGAACAACATCAAATTAAAAGCACTAAATGAATAGAGTCATCATCCACCAGTACCAGCCTGGACTATGTTTTTCAAAGAGGTTGTGTACCACAGATTTACACATTAGCACTCAATAAGGTCATCAAATCTTACCTTTATGCATTCCCACATAGTATCAACATTTGAGAGCAAAAAAGAGGTGAAAGAAAAATGGTAAAAATATAGTACTGTAGCCTATATGTGCAGCGTAGGACAAAGTTAGACGGTTTGTTAAAAAACCGTCTAACAAAGTCATCAGCAGTGTAACAGCTGGACTTGAGCAAGGCTGGTGTTTATGGACCAAAATGTAGTTTTTAATTAATTTATGCAAACATGTATACAGAACCTTGTAAAACTGCAGACCGCCTCTATTTCAAACACGAAAGTTGCATTGAAGTCCATCACATGTTTACATTTACACAATTCAACATGTCTGAAAAGAAGTAGGAAAAACTTACTTCATCCTAACCCTTATCGGAGTCTCATTAGTTACTGCCTGGGTTGTTCACTGCCTGGGTTTAATGTACTATTCAACCTCATTTCTCACAGGGAAAGAAAATGATTAACATACAGTGGTGTGAAAATATATATTTATATATATATATATGCCCCCTTCCTGACTTTTTATTCTTTTGCATGTTTGTCACACATAAATGGTTCTGCTCATAAAAAATACTTAACTATTCGTCAAAGATAACATAATTGAACACAAAATGCAGTTTTTAAATGAAGGAAAAGAACTCCAAATCTACATGGCCCTGTGTGATGTCCGGCCATCTCTTCGTCAACTCAAGCTAAAGCGATCTTGGGTGCTGCAGCAGGACAATGACCCAAAACACACCAGCAAATCCACCTCTGAATGGCTGAAGAAAAACAAAATGAAGACTTTTGAGTGGCCTAGTCAAAGTCCTGACCTGAATCCCATTGAGATGCTGTGGCATGACCTTAAGCAGGCGGTTCATGCTAGAAAACCCTCAAATAAAGCTGAATTACAACAATTATGCAAAGATGAGTGGACCAAAAACCCTCCAGAGCCCTGTAAAAGACTTGTTGCAAGTTATCGCAAACGTTTGATTGCAGTTATTGCTGCTAAGGGTGACCCAACCAGTTATTAGGTGCAGGGGCAATTACTTTTTCACACAGGGCTATGTGGGTTTGGATTTTTTTTCTCCCTAAATAATAAAAACATTCATTTAAAAACTGCATTTTGTGTTTACTTGTGTTATCTTTGACTAATATTAAAATGTGTTTGATGATCAGAAACATTTTGTGTGACAAACATGCAAAAGAATAAAAAGTCAGGAAGGGGGCAAATATTTTTCCACACCACTGTATGTAACAGTAAAGTCCATACTCTGTAGATATTATTCAGTAACAAAGAGTAAGTACATAAAATAAATAAATGAATGAGTGAAAAATACCCTAGAAATTGAAAAGTAAATGGTATATGAAAAACAATACCATAATTAAATAATAAATAATAATTCATTAATAAGTACAGGCATAAACAGTGACAGAAAGAGTATAATGAATAGGTAAATACAGAATATTTTAATATTTGATATACCACATAGGACATCACATGATATATTGCATGAGACTTCAATGTTGTACTTCATAAAACCTTGGTTCTATCAGTATCTTTGTCTTTTTGAGGCTGGGAAAGACCAGTTTCAACAGGTTGTGTTAAAGAGAAAATGAACGTGAAAGAAGAGAGCCAGGGTCGTCATTTTGAGACGATTTAGTTCTTTGTCCCTTTTAATATAACGTTATAACATGAAGGGGTTAAATTATTTTTTACACTTTTGTAAGCAAATAGAATGTTAAAAGACACACATCATGCATTCTTTAAGAAAATCTTCTTTTCCTTTCGGCTATACTGTGTAAAATTACTATATATTTGGTGGTAGGGGTTATTTCAGCATAAATAAGTTCAAACTATTGCATGGTGTCCTGCTTTGGCAGGAAGAAAGGAACTATGTAATCACAGAAGTGCCGAAATTGAACGGGAATACATGTGGAAATTTAGAGAATCAGTAATCAGTATATAAACAAATGAAGTTATATTATTTCTCACTTTGTCATTGCTTTTTCTGTACTGTTTTAGTTTTTTTCCATTTTGTCATTGCTTATCCTGTTTTGTTTTTGTCTTTTCTATTTGCTGTTTGTAATGATCTTTACTTGATGGCTCAAGCTAGCGAGTAAATGCAAAGGCAAAACAATGCATCGCAAAACAAGAATGGGTCATTCTGTCAGGGTGACTAGTCCATACCTGATCACACAATAGCTATGTTTAGCTGTTTTAGTTTGTTTCTGTTGTTTTGTTATTGTTGTTGCTATCGCTGTTGCCGGTGTTGTTGTCTCTCTCTGTTTAGTCCCCCTCTTCTTCCCGCACTCTCCCCTCTGTCTTCTTTTCTCTTCTTCTCCATCCCCTCTAGCTCTGGTCCGGACGCTCCAAATTTGCGTAACAATAGTTATCAAATGAAGTCAAATTAAATCTACGTAACCGGGGAGAGCATCTTATACTTTTTCTTGGCAGAGCAAATCTGTTTTGCAAAATGGATGGATGGATATTAGGACATCTAGATCATCAATACTATCTGCCTTAATGGCTGGACAAAAATAAAATTAAATAATTATAATAATTAAGGTACCTCTTAGTGTGGGTGACAGTAAGAAATGTCACTGACAGGAAGTAACGTCATTACATGCCACCATGCACATAATCTGTGCGAATGTCTCACATGATGTAGTCCATATGAAAGCTAATAGGAGATGCACCTAACAGGCTAGATGAGACTAGTCACCATGACAGCCGGGTCCTTGCATGTTTAACATTATTAGAGCCCTCTATAGATTAATTAACACCCCTACAGTCACCTTACACTGCTCTTACCCAACATAGTAGATATAATGAGAGTAAGTACGCCATTTAAGACATTAATAGGGGTCATTTTAATGTGTGTTGCTGTAGGAAGCAACATCGGAGGTTCAGCGTTTCATGTTGCTGCGCGTTGCAGCCTGAACAGTAACCTGTGTCTTTATTAGAGATTTTTATCAGGCATTATTGTGCTTGTGATTACATTATTGTGTGAGATAATGTAATTCAAACCTGCAATAAAAGCCTGTTGTTAAGGTGATCAAGTCTAGTGCTAGTCTAGTGCTAGCACAAATGGCCTTCAAAGGGCAAACCACAAAACAATACTGAAATAGAACCAAATATGTTTTCTGTAGCAAACCTGAGCAACATGTAACAAATGCCGGCGCTTTAATTGAAAGTCTGACAGCGAGCAGGAAATGTGACTGTGGAGTCAAACAAATGTGCCTTTGATTTGTTATTATTTGTAAGGGAAGGGGTTAAAGAAATAAGTGTGGGGGGCTAACAGCACTCTGACAAATGGAGAATGGGGTATATGAACCATGAAATGAACACTCTGGCAATTGGAAGGCGGGAGGCTTTCAGCACCATGGTCAGCAACAAAGTGCCTGCAACAGCTCACTGCTTGAGCGATGGTATTCACTGGCTAAGGAGAGCCTAGGAGAACAGACCATAGCAACAAGGGAGGGAGGGGCTAGATGAAAACCAGGATGATAACCCGCTAAATAAAAAAAAATACAGTATGTTTATCATTAGAAACAAAGGGAGGGCGATCAATAACTTCATTGGAACAAAGTCACACAGTGCAGGTGATTTATTTCAAGCCAAAATGAAATAAAATTAAATGGAATATAAAGTTGGAAATAAGGTCAGTGTGTATTTTTACAGCTGCAGTTTGTAAAAGTAGCTGTCCTTGCCGCTGTCAGCCTGTCTGTCTCCAGGTATGCCGGCGTTTATCGGGGTAGAGCAGACGGCAGAGTCGAGATAAAGTTAGAGGAAGAAAATAACCTCCGCCACCTGGCTCCCCCATGGCTTGTGAATTTCGGCATTTTCTCATTAATTGCTGTTGTGGCGCTGTATACAGCCATTAAATAGTAAATAAGTCATTAACCATGCTGCCTGCCAGGCTGCCCCCGGCCAGGACTTGTATTTGTTGCAAAGAAATGGAAGTTGCGAGCCTTGCAGGCATGCCGGCCAAGGTTAATTCAGTCGAGATGACGATGGACAGCCTTAACTTCATTCTGCAAAGTATCACATATACACTATTTGTGTGTAGGATATATCATTTGAATGACAATGATATTATTAAATAGCATAACTCAAAGGTTAGAATGTTTGCCTATGGGTAATTCCTGAAAACAGATGAGCACAAATGTAATAGTCTCCTTTGCCAACATTGTTCCGCCTGAAGTTTTTAAAACCTGATGTACTAGGCCTGCGTTAAATGCACAATTTCATGATAAACCTTTCGGATATCAAAGTGGGTTATAGGGACATTAAATTTTAATCCAAAAGTGACCTTCTAGTGTTGAGCAACATTTTTTACGGTTGACCTTTAACATCAAAATTGCTAGAAAAGTATAAAAAAGTGAAGAACAGACACAGGAAAAGTTGTTAATGTTGTTGTTCAAGTCAAAAAAACTGAATTTGCTTTACATTACATCAGGATTCCCCAGTCACTATGCACATAAAAAGTTGTAAGCAAAGTTTAAAAATTATTACCAAGGAAACCAAGGAAATGGCTGAGCACCAACCAAAAGTAGCCATATTGTTTCCCACTTTATATTGTGTCACAATACTCAGTCCCTCCAGAAGCAATATTCCAACACAAACTCATGAATTGCCATCACAAAGGACAGGCTCTTTCAAATGGGCAAAGCCAGATCATCCCACATCTGATACCACCAACCACAAGCTGAGTAGTAGTACCTCAAACCCAGACTTGAGTTGAAAAACATGTACACTGACCACAACACATGCTTCATCTTCCAGAAGCAGGACATTGGTAATCCCACTTCTGACACTATTTTTCACAAAGGTTTGGTACCCTCAACTGGGATTTGGGTTAAAAAACTGTAGACAAATTGGTTTATTGGTCAGCAGGTATGTTTCTGCTTTATGAGAATGCGATAAGGTCTAGGTAAAACTGACAGGGATGGACCCTTTTCATTCAGATTTGGAACCAAACAGAAAAAGCTTCTTCACTGACACAGGTGCCAGAACTCCACAAAGTTTCATGGAAACCAACACACAATCAAAGGGCTACCAAAACAATACATTACACCTCGGAAGAGAAAAAAACCCTTAGTATGTTTGTGGCAAAGACTGACCTTGCTTACAGTCAAACGCTGGCTTTCACCTTCACCAGCAGTCACTCAAAAGCAAAGAAGAATTAACAATTGTGTGGGGGAAGAACACATTATACTTCAAACCATGCCGAAACTTGATGAAAAGATCATAGTGGCACATCTAAAAGACTAAATAAATGTAAAGTGCCAAAATGAAATCATCCTATCAGTCATTATCAGTAAACAATGAGGGGCTGGTGTTATTCTAATAGGCCTGTAATTAAAGGATCCATCTCACCTCATGCTAAAATACACACAAACAAACACACACATACTGGAAGCAGGAGGAAAATGCCTTGTTTTTCCCACCCACCTCCAGTCCATCAATGTGTGTGTGTGTGTGTGTGTGTGTGTGTGTGTATATCTGTGAGCGGGGGGGAAATAAAATCATTCTTAATTACACATTTGTCACATGAAAAGCATTGTTCCTACTTTCTGTGCACTTTAGCAGTCTGATTAATTCAGCAATCCTCACCTTCCAACTGCTCATTATACGCCAAACTTCAAATGTACTTTGTCTTTTTTTCTTTTACCCATGTCTTCACCCATTTGGTGTTCCCTCCCTCGTTCGTTTGGTCCTCAGCATTTCCAGGCTTTTCATTTGAGTGTAGAGATGAACGATTGCCAGAACCGGCAAACCACTGGAACAGGCTTTTCCTTGGGGATTCTGGGCACACGTAGCCTGTCAGCTTTTGATGTTGGCTGGAAATGATACGACAGCACGGGTGCAGACGGAAACACTCATGTTTCGTGCATCAGAACTAATGATCAATAAAAGGCTATTGTAACACACAAATCTTTAGTTTCATAGCTTCCCCTTGGAATACATGTGATATTCACACTAGCTCATTATAGATATTGTATAACATGTACTTAATTACGTGATACTGTACATTCACCTCGGTACCATTACCCTTATTAGTCCATGGTAAGCAATGGTATCAGCACCAATGTGAAAATCCATTTTACTCAGTATAACAGCATTCATCATAGTACTGCCACTTCCATCTCTGCTTCCTTCACGAGGAAACACAGATCCCTGGAGATGCCAAATCTCAACATCAGAAAGACAAACAACATCTGTGTACTCTCATACTCTGCAGAATGAATGCTTTCACAGTAGAGATATCAAACATGCTGGCCAAACAAAGTACTAAGGTGTTTCCAGCCACAGTGTCGTCCCAAATCTGGATTGTGTTCTACACAGACTGTGTTTTTTGACAGGGGTAATATCTGGCATGGGAATAGTATTAAGGGCCAAACAACAGCGTGTACTCAATATGGTCTTTTATTGACCGATATCTGCTCATAACGTTTTTTTTCTGGCGATAAGGATATCGGTGTGCAAAAATTGTGTCATGCTCCACACAGCAACAAGCTTCCTAGCTCAGTTTGTCCACCAGTTTTACTTCCAGATTGTAAATATGCAATGCATGTAAAGCACTTTTAATACTTGCAGTATGATATCACACCTCATGAAGAATCACTTAGACACTCCTGAAGCAAAATAACATGCTACACAATATGTGCAGAATTAGCCCACTTCATTAACTTCAGGGTTTTATACTTTTCACTTTACTTACACAGATGTTTGTGCCACGTAGAAATGTGCAGCTTTCCAAACTGTGTCGTTACAGCCATTATTTAATTGAATTGTTATTTGTGAATGTATCAAGCCTAACCTATATTACTTGTTAATAGTAAATGTTATCTTAGTTGAGTGTTTTGTTGAGACAAAATGTTTAAAATAAATATAGGGCATTTTCTATAACTACATTACATATTGAAGTATTGGTGTTAGTTTGCACAGTGTTTATTTGTGAAAAGCACTCAGAGGCATGTCAATAAAAGATGCATGTTGAGATGTCACCTGACAATAGTGGCATTATAAAGAATTAGAAAGAAGTGCTGTTGCCTATATGGGTTTTGGATGATATCGGTATCACTAATAAAGTGCTGGACATAATTGGTATACAGTCATCCATCACCTCTGCTTTTCTTTGAATTTAGCAACTTCACTCTATCAGTTTTTCAAAAATATATTAATCAATAAAGTATGCTGGTTTGTGGTTCATTACAGCATATTATTAGTTAAAAATATGCATATTTGAGCAAATTTTACATATAATTGCCTACATTAAGCATTTTCTAGCATACATTAAGTAAAACATAAGACATTCAGAAGACAATGTTGTGAAGATATGCCGTAGTCTACACCGGTCACCAGGTGTCAGTAATGTTATTGTAATGTTGGGAGGAAACAAACATGCATCAGACTTGATTACTGGAACAACAGACTTTTATTGCAGGTGTTAATGATCTCACAACAGGCACAATAATCTCTAGCACTAACTACAACTGCTGTTGGGGCCGTAAAGGCGCCCAACTAAAACTCAACTATGAACCCCCGACGTCAGTTCCTGTCCGCTTCCCATTCAGCTTCCCCAGCACCAAAACACATTTACAGCAAACCATGCGAGCAAAGTAATATGAACTTATAATAATAATGTTATTACATTGCATTGATGGGACAATAGCCAAGACAGGATGTACAGTACAGAACAGGAAAAAAAACAAACGGGGAACACTCCAATGCTAACATGTGCGAATTTATATTATGTCTTATTTATGTCTTGCATGTCTTATTTTCTTTTACTGTGTCTACGATATTGAGTAATACGAGTATAATAGATAACTGTAGAGGTGCTATTTCATGTCCAGAGGGCTCTAATAATGTTAAAAAAAACATATATAGAAGGTTGCAAACAGGTTTTTGATGCCATAACTTCAAACATACTTGATTTGTAGATAAGAAGTCCTACTTCATCGAAATTCACTAGTCACAATCGGGATTGGACTAGCCAATTAACCATGATAAACAAGGGCTCTATCAGATATTAATAGGAAATATAATTTCAGTATTATTATTAGTAGTAACTCCAGTATTAACAGATGTTACTTTTAAACATTAATAAGTTTAGCATGGTAAATTGTTGTTGTCTTGTGCATGTGCGAGACCAGTCCAGGGTGTACCATGGCCCTCGTCCGAAGACAGTTGGGATAGGCTCCAGCCTATCCCTGTGACCTTAGTGAGGATAAGCGGCATACAAAATAGATGTATGGATGGATGTGCGATGGATACATATTTAATGGTGGAAATTCAACATTTGCATTTAAATTATAAAGAAATTGGATGTCCGTCCACTAGCTTTGTGCCGTAAAAGTTCTACTGTATTGGACCGTAAAAGTTATACTGTACTATTACTAAATTGCCTGTGTTTCAGATATTGCAATGTAGTTTAGACTCAGGCATACCCGCGACCCTATTGAGGACAAGCGGCATAGAAAAGAATGAATGAATGAATGAGTTTAGATAAATCAGAAGATAAAATTAATGTACCAGTGTTGATAGATTGTCATATAAATAATATACAATATATGTAAACAATGTAGATAAAAGAGTCTATGGCACCAGAATTTCCCAGAAATGTTATCAGCAATCCTTTTCTTCCTCCCCACCAAAGACACACAACCACTGGAAATATACAGCATGTGTCAAATGGTTGCAAAAGTTATTTCTGCTCTGCAAGCTTAGACATCTTAGCCTGACGCTCTTGTATTTTAACACGGGGCATTAATCTGCTACCACAGTTAGTAAAAAAAAAAAAAAGTTAGTGTATTCACATTTGAAATTTGTAGTCTGATAAATCACAGCCCTGATTGCTGCTGCTGTAAACAAGTGTCAATCATTGACAAAAAAGAATTTTTTAATGCCTATGTTGGAGATTAATATCCAACCCAAACATTTCTGAAAAGTTAATGTGCTTAAAAGTACTTAATTGCTCCTTTTTTTTTTTTTTACACATAGCACCAACTGTACATGCAAGTCCGACTGTATAGTTAAACACCACCTGCAATAAGGAGACTGTATTCCCAGTGCATCACATTATACAGTTCATCAGCGTATGCTAATCTGGTGTCTAGTATGATTTTATCGTGTAAAAACTAATTGAAAGCAGCAGCATTAAATCCAATCACTTAAACAATCTGGACAGTCTCTAAGTCAAGGATGAAGTCATCTAAATGAAAACACAGAGGACTAACATGGAATAATCAAGCACAAGAACAAAGGACGACGCTCAGCAACCAGATAATATAGAAATTAAACTATAACTTACACAACTTTTTACAGTACCGTACCCTTTCAGACATTTGACCTGACCTTAAAAAATATATTTTTTTATATTAATTAACTTGAAATATTGAACGGTGCCAGTCGTGGTGGTCGGTGCCAGTCGTGGTGGCAAGCCCCAAACCCAGTGGTGGACACCGGGAGTTAGGGCTGCTGTCAAGCTGAAAAAAAGAGTCCTATCATGCATGGATGGCTTGCGGGACTCCCGAAACAGCTAACAGGTACCGGCAGGCCAAGCGGCAAGCGGCTTCAGCGGTGGTCGAGGTAAAAACTCGGGCGTGGGAGGAGTTCGGTGAGGCTATGGAGCAAGACTTTCGGTCGGCCTCGAAGAGGTTCTGGCAAACCGTCCGACACCTCAGAAAGGGGAAGCAGCACCCAGTTCACACTGTTTACAGTGCGGACGGGGGCTTGTTGACCTCGACTGTGGATATAGTTGGTCGGTGGAAGAAATACTGCGAGGCTCTTCTCAATCCCATTGACATGCCTTCCGTAGAGGAAGCAGAGTCTGAGGATACGTATGTGGACAGTTCTATCACCGTGGCTGAGGTAATTAGGGTAGTTAAATCACTCCCCAGTGGCAAGGCTCCGGGGGTAGACGAGTTCCGCTCGAAATTCCTCAAGGCTCTGGATGTTGGAGGACTGTGTTGGTTGACACGCCTCTACAACATTGCATGGAAGTCCGGAACAGTACCTCTGGACTGGCAGACTGGGGTGGTGGTCCCCATTTTTAAAAAGGGTGACCAGAGGGTGTGTTCCAACTATAGGGGGA
>QODF01000192.1:457478-585631 GCA_024372805.1 Oostethus manadensis
AGAAGGCCCCCGGGAAGACCTAGGACACGCTGGAGGGACTATGTCTCACAGCTGGCCTGGGAACGCCTTGGTGTCCTCCCGATGGAGCTGGAAGAGGTCGCTGGGGACCGGGAAGTCTGGACTTCCCTACTGAAGCTGCTGCCCCCGCGACCCGGACCCGGATAAGCGAAGGAAAATGGATTGATGATTTGAGTGATTTGGGCAGTGGTCGAGGGCGGGTGTCCGGGCGACCTGGGCTTCGGCGACCAAATCTGGTTCTTGTATGAATAGGTAAAAGGGATTATTGTTTCAAAAGCAACATTTGACCCAACATTACAGTAACATCACTGACACCTAGAGACCATTGTACAATACTATATATAATCACAATGTCTTTGAATGTGCCTTTTAAATTTGGGATTTATAACAACAACATGCTTTATTTAGGCCTATAGTGTATGTCAAATTTTCATTGTATTTTCTTCATTAATATATTTCTGAAGACCCATGATAGAGTGAAGCTGAGGTATTTTATGTATTTTCATGAGAGAGGATGATAAAACATTTCCTGTACTCTTTTTTTTTTTTTTTTTACAAAACTCTCAAATTGTCATCTCCACAGTAATCCATGTTACATAATCCGAACTGATATCTTATTCTACGTTGTCATTCTTTTGCAAAAATGTCCGCAGGAAAAATCCTTGTGTTACTTCCTGCATTCTAATGCACTTTTTTGTATATATTTAAATAAAATAGGGAAATTGAAGTGACAGAACAGGCACTACTTTGCAGACCCTCTCTTCAGATGGCACATTTTAAAATAGTAACTTGTCAGCAGCCTTTCGGAAACAATAAAACAGCAGTCAACGGAGAGCTTAGCCCATCAGTCCACTGTTAAATTACAGCCATCAACACACACCAAGCCAGCACGGCATTCCTTCCCACCCCTCTGGATCTAAACTCTCCTCGACAGCACCAGGAGAACAATCTGCAGCATAATTAGCCTTTGCAGACAGACTGTTACACAGAGAAGGAGGACGTTTGGCTTGATTAAATTATTAAAGCACACAAACAAGAAAACAAAAGCAGCATCAAAAAGGCACAGTGACTCTCTTCGCTGTCCCCTAAATACAGAATACAGGCAACGTGCTCTCCCAAGCCGCTAGTTGGTATAATTAGCCATGTGTGTGAAGTTGTGCACAAGTGTGTGTGTATGTGCTTGCTGTGATTGGACCCACACTCCTCCGACTGCAATCTAAAATAACCATGTGGTTAACGACAACACAACGCCAAGCGTCCCTCCCTGCACGCCTCCACCTTCACGCTTCAACTTACACGCACCCGCATTAAACCATACTCTAATTACAACATTTATAACACCGCCCCTCCCCCTGCCCGCATCTCTCAATCTCCCAACACGCAAATGTGTGGCTGTGGAATTGAATTTGGGCTGATTTGAGAGGTGCGCTGGCATGAAAAGACTATTTCATTAGAATGGCAGTTGTTTCATTTGTGCAGCAGCAGATTGCTGAGGCCCTCTATCCAGTGTGCAATCTGTATTCATTACTCGCCAAAAAAGGATGATCCATGACCTGACACCAGGCTCATCATTTCATGCAGATGCACAGCAGCTCTATAGGACTCCGAACAACCATAACCATGCATACCACTCACCAACACTACCAGTATCTCACCAGCTTGAGGACAGGCCAACTTGGACATACTTCCAGAGCAGAATCATATCATATGAACACAGCCCTTCCTGGCTAAATATCTGGCAAATTAGTACACCACTGGTTTGTTTCTTCAAAATCGCTGTAGTGGTGATGACCAACTGTTCTTCAGTAATCCGTCGTTTATGGCAGTTAATTGGTTCCAGACCGTTACACCTCATGAACTGTTAAATGTAAGGTTCCGCTAAATCGGATTAACCATTTCAAAATGCCATATTTCTTAGTTATAGCATAAAAAACCTGTGTATGACCTTCTAAATACGTTTACATTAATAGATTGATAGATAGATTGATTGATCGATAGATCGACAGATCAATAGATAACCCTCTAGACATGAAATAACACTCCATAGTCACCTTTACACTCATATTACGCAATACAGTAGACATAATACAAGTAATACCGTATGCCATTTTGTGTGTGTTGGTGTAATGTATTGGTACTCAAATTATTTTTTGCCAAGACCCCTCAAGGGCAGAAATGTTTTGAATTTGAAATGCAACTGAGAAACTGCATTTTATTTATTTTTTTATTGCATGAAAGTGTTTGCCCCTGTGGTTGATGGCAAATTTATTAAGATCTCAAGTGAATGTTTGCATATATCTCATCTAAGTCCATCTGGAGAAAGCCCGAAGGTATGAGCTAACAGACTGTAGGCTGTTTTGTAACCGGGAAGTGGGACATACTGCGTATGTAATACAGGGATTGTTGTTTTACTCAATCTAGACCTGTCACAATAATCCATAAATCAATGAATCGCATGATAAACAAAAACTATCTTGACAATTTTGTCAGCCTTGATGAATTGACAGTGTGTTTGTTTTCCTTCTCCTTCTCTACCAGATAGGCTGAATGACAAGAGAGTTCACTGTGCATCTGTATCAACACCTGGGCGATTAGTGGAATGAACGCAGTGATCTGTCAGTCTTCATGTTCTTTGCTACACGCTACCGTGTGGACTACTTGCTATCTGAGTGTGTGGAATACTTTCCTGGTGCCAGTTGTGTAAAAAACACCATCTTCAGCCCATTTGTGCGTCGTCATTTTGAGCATGAAAAAGTTGGTGCCAAAGACAATGAAATAAATAATGCAGAACGCTGGAACTTACGTTTCAGGTGCCGTGATTCCCCAAGTCTAGCATCTCATTTTGCACCTATGGCCTTCTACTGCATCCAAAACATGTACTTTGACCAAACTCTCACAAAATGTTACACCCCATTAAATGTAAACAGCGTACTATATTAACATTATTAATAGCAGTGAATCATAGAAATCCATCCATCCACTTTCTATGCCGCTTATCCTCATTAGGGTCACGGGGATGCTGGAGCCTATCCCAGCCGACTTTGGGCGAGAGGCGGGGTACACCCTGGACTGGTCGCCAGTCAATCGCAGGGCAATCATAGAAATGTATAGGCAAATGAGCTGACATCTGCATTGACACAAAATGTCAACTTCTGGGTAATTTCTCCGTTTTTAAGCACAAAAGTGACGCTGATTCAAGAAATATTGTGTCACGATCGGTGATGTTAATTTGTGTGACAGTCATGCTTATGTTCTCTTTTGTTCCTTAGTTCCCGTTTGTGCTCATATTTTAGTAGCACTTCCTGTTTTGTCTGGTTCTCTGCTTGTTTCACTTTCCCGCTCCAACACATCTGGTCCTCATTTTTTGGGTTTGATTATTTAGTGGAGTCTTTGGCCCTGGTTTGTGTTTGTCATTTGAGCATTGTCATTTGTTGTCATTCGTTGCCGGTTGTGTTTCTTTGCCTGTAGCTTCTATTAGCCTTTTTGTTTCTGCTGCCGCTGCTTAGCAGCAAGTATCAAGAAAAAGAAAACTTTTCTCAACCTGACACGGCGTCCTGCTCTCCGCATCCTCGCGGTTGAAAACACCATGCCGAGACGCAAACGTGACAGTATTGTGATCGCTTGTGATTTGTATTCAAGTGTAATTTTTGCTAAAAGAGTCAATTTAATTTTAATTTGTTTTTTTAATATATTTAATATAGTATGTTGTTTGTTGAATTTATTTTATTTTATTGAAAAACCTTTGACCTTCCAAAAAATGTTAAATACTTTTAAGAATTTTAAAATGTATTGCATTTGATACAATGTAGTTATTATGCCATACATTATTATTAATGAGAAAAACAATGTTTACAATAATATCATTTATCAGCAACCAGGACATTTATCATTCAGCAAAATGTGTAATTGTGACAGGCCTAACTTCATCACCACCATTTTTTTTTCGTACTGCCAAAGAGAACTAAACTAATAAACTCCTAAAGTAAAATGAAATACTGTAATAGTCCACTGATTTATGACATTATTGTTCAGTTCATTTCCTTTGCTGTGTGCATGATCAGATACAGCCACACAAAAAACAAACTTTGCCAACAGCCCGTGCCATGATTGGGAAAATTGGTGCACATTGGCAACGTGTCACACTAGCATGCAGCTGGACGCTCAATGATGAACTCACTGATGGGCAAACAAACCAACTGAGCTTTTCAGTCCTTCCCTGTAATTGTTTTCCAGGACATTTTCATCTGCTACAGAGACATGCGATAATCTTAATTTAGAATTGTTAGTTTTGGTTCTTAAGGTGCAAAGTTGTTAGTGGGGTCTGGACATTTGTTACATCTAGCAACATCATTTTTATAATTTTATCATTTTTACCTGGTACATTAACCTGTCAAACTTGAGCTATCACTTCATAGACTTATTTGGAAGCATTAAAAATAACAAAGCGAAAGCGACAAACTATTTCAATTGCTCCTTCGAGACGGATTTTGTGTTTTCATGCTCAATCTGCCTTCGATACTCAACACTTCCAGCAATTGAAGTGGACCCAAATAAAAAGGTAACCATAAAACCTTTCTTTTGAAATATCGAATTTCTGTCTGTTCTCTAGTGGGAAAGATTTCTGAAATTGACAAGAACAAATTTTGCCCTATTTAATAGCAAAAAATACAACTGAGAGGACCAGTAGGAATGATTGCCCCCCTTTTTCATGAGAAAATCAAAAAAAGAAAAATACTGGTACTGGTTTTGGGACTGTTCTGGCTAAGATGTCCTGTTTTCGAGTCTGTGCTAGACAGCAAGCCTGATTTAGATACTGTTCTGGTCAGGATAAATACAGGGAGTGATGTGTCTGCCTTGTTTCCAGACTGTACTGGCTAGAATTTTACTTCTAGTAAAAAAAAAAAAATCCTTACCCCCAAATTTTTGGGGTAAGTGAATAAGTGATTGTGGTCGTCTTAGGAAAAGTGTAAGTAATTGTGACAGCCTGAACTGTTTAACAGATTAAGAAGGTAAAAGGCTGTCCTGTTCTGATGCTCAGAAAAATGTCTATTATGGACATTGCGGAAAGTTTGTCAAAGTTCAAGGCTTTGAAGAGATAATAAATATTGCAAATTTCTGTGTCTGTGTGTTGCGTTTGAGTTTGTACAACCCAGTAAGGTGGTTAAAGGTGTAAACGTACCACCATGAGTATATGCATACTCTTGGTCAGGAAAGCCTCTCCGGTGCATAAACAGTACTGAGGCTGTGTCATGTTAGAGTTTGTACATTTTAGTAAAAAAGAAAAATACGTTTAAAGGTATGCATGTGCCACCAAGAATATATTGCATACCCTTGGTCATAAAAGTCCTTCTGGAGTAAAAACACTACTGAGAGTGTGTCTGTTTTTGTTTGATTCTTGTGTGAGTTTTTGAGTTTTTCTGTTCTGTGTGTTTGTGGTACTGTCTTGTGAGTTTTTGAGAACTGTGTATTGTGTCATGCCTTGTCCTGAGATTCAAAAGAAGATGAGAAAAGTTGTTAAAAGACAACCTGCATCATTGCAGGAAGGATATGATAAGAAATGTGATGACTAGGTCAAGTAAGTGCAAAAATCTCTGGAATAGAGACATTAGAGTGTCATTTTCCAAGTAGGTGAGATGAAAAGGCTGGAAAACTCGCCAAGACTAAGTAAATCAGGACACGATTCAAGATATGTTAAAATTTCGCAATTCCATTTTCATAAATAACCCTCAGAAGGAGAATAAAAAAGTCATTATATTAATTGTGTGTGGCTGAACAAACCACATGCAATCCTGCAGAGGTGCCAGCCGAAAAAAAGGAACGAATGGTTTATGATTGTGACTTATCTGTTTTGCGGCCTAAAACACCTCCTCCCTGCACAAGTGAGAGTGCACCTGACACACACACACACACAGCCTGCTATCAACATTCTACACAAACATGCTCGGGATGAATTATCCTCACACAAAGTTTTGTTCGCTCCTTCCGTTCTGAATAAACTACTGAGCCGAAGGGGATGCAGGCGCCCGTTATTGTCATTCAATCGGGATCCCTTTTGTGCAATATCAACAAGGATCTGACCATCGCTAAGACTCATGTGGGTGAGTTGTCTGCCATCACTGCCAGTAAACATGCTTTGAAGGAGAAATTTGAAGAGTCACTGACGATCACAGAGAACTGACTCACCAAAAGCCTGGCTCTCTGGTTGCTGATGGAAAAAATGCAGCTGATTTAGCTGCAAAGAAAGTTGCTGGACATGACGTGGGGGGATGACAATTGACTCAGGTCATTGACAAATCCACTGAATTATGCTCCGAATTTTCTGTTAAGACTATGCTCTCGCTACAGGGAAAGGCTAGATCCTACGAGATCCAGAGGAGCCTCCACGGGCTTGGAAGACCTTTATTGATTACACTCAGGGAAAGTGGCGGCCCCCTTTTCCCTTCTTTCCACCTGTGTGAAGAGCTCCACTCAATCGGACATGGTTCAGGTCACACTCACAAACTCAATTAGCCAACTTTACTGGCACCCTGAGCTATTGGCCATCCGCAAATATTATGTAACATTCCCCACCTGCTCAAAAATTGTATTCCTAAAATTCGTGATTGGTACCTTCCCAGTCCAACTGGGAACTGGTTGTTGTGTAGTTGTTGGTGTGTGAGGGCCCTGAAACATGAGATACATTAACAGCATCAACCAGGCCATCGGTGGGATGGAAAAATTCAACCCTGTCCTATTAGGTTGTACAGGTAGAAGGACTTGCCCTCCTCACAAGAAGGGAAACCCTTGAGCTGGAGTTGGAGACCCACGAAGTAGTAGAGGAGGAAGTAGTGTAGTCTGGATCTACACTTACTGATAACGCCCATTATGCTTCTGCCACGTAGGTGGTTGGAAACACATAAAATTCACACTACACAAACGGGGGGAGGGATTTGTGAACTGACCATTAGGCCAGTTCTACAGGAGGAGATTTTTACATTTACACGCTCTCTGGCCTCAGCTGAGTGACCTTCAAGGCCACTCAAAGAGGGGCTTTGTAACATGTAGTTACATATAGGCCTCTCTTGGCACATGTGATCAGAGCAGACTTGCTGTTCAAAATCCTTGGCACAATTAGAATCAACCGGCGCCCACCAGCTAAGACCTCTGTGTTGCACATAGAAGACATGCAAGATGGCCTTCCCCGCCTGTGCGCAGGATGGGGGTGGGGTGGGGGTGGCGGGCGTCTGAGCTAGGTGAAAAAGTGACATCTGACCTGAAGTGCCTTGGACTTGCTCCTGCACTCGTGTAGAAGCAGAGTCCCTCAGCTGTGTATGATTTTTCCTGCTACATTAAACTGTCAAACGTGAGCTATCGTTTCCGAGACTTATTTGGAAGCATTAACTATAACAAAATCCTGTGCATTAAAGGGTTACTGACATATTATCAACTTTACTTAAATATGTTATATGTTGTTCAGTGGCGGCTCCTGCTCACTCGAGGAGGCCTACAACATAAATGTTTTTATTTATTTATTTAAATGTAAATTCTACCTACCGTTTCAGTGATCTTTGTCCGACTGTGTAAAAATAAAAAAAGTGCCGTGGGGCTGCGGGGATGAATGAGAAGGAAGTCGGGTCAGCCATAATGAGTAGCGATAAGTGATAAGTAGCTGATTCTACCAAACATTTGAGCGATGTGTCAACAGTTTTCAAGGGGAAAATAAGGAAGAAACACTTGGAGATGGACTAGAGAACTTGCAAAACATGGACTTAAGCTCTAAAACATTGAGATTAAGATTGGTCGCCTTCAAACACAATGGTAAGTGTATTTTATTCTGGAGTTTATTTTTGTTTTTGTTGTTTTAAATTGGCTTAATAATGAGGGTAAAGGCGTTGTTATAGAATGATTTGTTTCAGATTTTGCAGCAGCTCCTGTCCCCACCATCAACATATCACTGTGAAAATATGTATACGTAACATGTATTAGGCTTTGCAACCTTGTCGCTATGATGGAATGGTATTTAGAATACAATATGTAAACAAGACATGGCATACTTTGTTCTGTGGCAACTTTGACTTGGTGGTAGTTCTTGTCTTTTTGTTCTCCTGGGTACTGGCCGTTACTATTCCACAAGTGGAATAGCATTTTTTTATTTCCAAAATCCGTTTATACCGTACGTTCAAGCCAAATCTTTCTTGTAAAGGTGTTCCTTCATAGAAGTCATCAGTGAAATGATCACTGCAAATGAAATAAATAAAGGTGGGCATTTGTCTCTTTCTCTGCACTTGCTTCATCCATTTTTGTTTTAAAACTTCCTCCTTTGGAAAACAAAACAAACGCACAGTATCACTCAAAAAATGGAAACATACAGGAGTAACACAATATTTTGGCATGACTACTATTTTGATAAAAACTATAATTAACCAAGTCGATTGTCTACCTCGAAAAGCGTTTTTTTTGTCCGCTTTAGCTCAGAGCTGTTACTCCGCTGATGTCACTCCTGGAAAGTGTGCTTTGCCGTGAGGAGTTTAATATTTAATTAATTAATTTAAGAAATTAATACGTTAATAATTAATATAATAAATTTAATTTTTGCAAATGTACTATTCGCTTAAATAAATGGAACAATGTAGAACAATGTAATTACAAACAATATGTAACACATTTATGTAAAGTTCATAAATCATGTAGGTAACCATGTACTGTCTTGTCATGTCAGTGCCCTGAAGATTAGGCGAGCCTGGGAGAATCCACAATCATTTTCCAGTTTTCCAGGACGTGTGCAAACCGTGAACGACTTGCTCTGTGTTATAAAAAAAAAAGTCTTTATGCGCACATCATATAAATAAATAACTCAATAACTGTTTGTTTTTACACCTCACCATCAATAGTATTTATAATGTGTTACCAACAAAAAATAAGACTCAAGGAACTGAAAATTTAGTAGCTTAGACAACAATTTTCTAAAATGTTCATTTAAGAGAACTACCTCATGTGCAGGTAAACCAACAAGTTTGTATTGTTTCATGGGTTTTGTTCAATGTTTTCCAAGAAAATAAGAATGGAACATTGAAAGTGTATGCTGTCAGTTATTAAAAAATGCAAATCGGTATTGGCAAAAACCAGAACTGGCAGGTTAAGCTTTTTAAAAAAGAGTGATCAGATAGAAAATTGTAATCAGTGCAACCCTGGTAGTTAAAGGGGTAGTTTACAGGATTTTTTCATATGAAGTTGTATGACATCCCTATCAGCAGTGTAGTGTATCAACCATAACTTTCTGGTGGGTTCTGGTGGGTTTCCGTTGTTGAGGAAAGTAGCTTCGGCTAGTGGGTGAGGTATCTTAATAAAGCGTTTTGTTGCTCAAGACAATATGCATCACAAAACAGTTTCAATATCCATCTGCGTTATTTTTTCTCCGTTGGTATCACTGTGCACTGCCGCCAGCTGTCAACATTTCCATCACCTGCTTCACAGTGTTTACTGCTGAGATAGTAAAAGTAAAGATGTCTGACTATGACACAAGTGATGGCAACATTCCTATTATCACAAAGCGAAAGGGATAGCAATATGAAAAGAAATACATAAACAATGCGTAGAGAAAGAGGAGGGACATAAATACTGAAGCTGAACCACAGCTGTAGATGTGAGTAGACTTTGCCTACAATATTATATTTTTGTACATCTTAATTTGACTCATTTCCTAAAGATATTGGACTTTTTTCTTGGTTCTGAGTATAATAGCGTTAGCTCTTACTTGGGGTGCTGGAACAATAGAACTCTTCAAAAGGTGTTTTTCCTCTGTCTTGGGCGTGTAGGAACGTAATTTCCCAGCTGAAGTGTGCACTACACACATGAAGCTGTTAGGTCCTGGCCACTTTGGTTCACACTTTATGGGAAATACAGGGATAATCCAAAGTTGTCTAATAAGAATGTCCATGACAGGAAAACCATGGGCCATTCACACATTCTTGTTGTTACGGCCCAGATAATGACAAGTGCCCATCATTCTCCGTTTTGCCATGCAAATGTTTTGCTTTACATTTTTTTGTGTTCTGTCCAGCCATTAGGGCAGATAGTATGTATGTTCTAGATGCCCTTACATGCTGAACAGATTTGAAGTATAAGATACTCTCCCCTGTCACATAGATTTTATTACATACTTATTTGTTATGCTTATTTTTATGTAATTTCGGGGCGGCCGGAATGGAGTGGGAAAGAGTATTTAATGGAAATAACAAAATAATACATCGCAATAACAGCCACAGTGATAATATTGTTTTGAAACAGTGATACTCATTAATGGTAATAGTAGCAATGAGGATATGAACAATAACATTACAATCAGGGAAAATTGACAATAACTGAATTATAACAGAATGGATAAATCAGTGAGTTATATGGGGAAGTACGTAAGTACTGTGAGTGTATATTTGTATGCGTGAACAGGTATCTCTGTAGGTGTGCAAGCATGCATGACCACAAGCCCATACACATGCATAAATGTGTGTGCATGCATGAATGGGTAATTGCCAATGAGAATGTAGGAATGTAGGTGAGAGACCGCCCCCCGCCACCCAGCATGCCCCGACCCACACAGCCAGGACGAGCCCCCACCACCAGAGAGCCCCCGGACCCCCAGGTCAAGCAGAACAAAGAGCAGCCGCCCGAGTCCCAGCCCGCTTGTGATACTCTTTCCTCAAACATTTTGCCATGTTTAAGTTTAGCACTTAGTTGTTGATTTATGTAATACGTTGACTTGCTGTGCATGTGTTGTGTTTTTGTTTTGTTGCACTGTGAGCAAGTATGTTGTTCTGTTTGATGCCACCTACTATATGCAGTATATAGACAACCCGGTTCGCCACATTTTTTAACCCAATGTGGCTCGTGAGTCAAAAGGTTTGCCCACCCCTGCTTTAGATGCCCGCTTTTCTTGCAAGTTTGAATGAAACTATGACATCTTGTGCAAATTAAGTTTCCCAAACTTTCTGATCTTTCCTCCCCCCAGTTTGCACAGCTTTGTGTTTTGAGGTTCCATATTGTCAAGTAAAAATACGCTGAGTTACTCTCAGCATGTTAAGATATAACAAGCCCATCTAAATATAGTATAACAAATGGTGGCTCTACTTTATTTAAAACATGCCATTAATCTCCACGCATACTTTTTTGACGTTAATCACGTTAAAAATAAGGGAATGGCCTTTGATAAGGAACCTTGTGTCAGCAGCGATAACCCAGGAAAAACTCATTCTGTTATCAGGGCGACAGTTTAAAAATCCATTCTGTGCTGTCGTCATATCCTTTTGTCCATGTCATTATGGAGTGATCTGGGGAGCATCAGCCTTGACAATAAAGAGGATGCCTTAGTTTCTCTTTTACAAAACAAGGTCGTCCAAGATACCCTGCAACCTTTGGCTAACTGTCTGATGCCTTGTGCCTTTCTCAAATTCCTATTACCGTATGTTTAAAAGTGAGTAATCCAAACTTCCCGGGCATGTGCACGGTCTTTGAAGTGATAAAACTATTTAGTCACACAAAAGCCAACATGAGCAGTCTTGTTGTGTGTGCACGCGCATCAAAACAGACTGAAAATCGAACTATGACCTTAAAAACTGAAAGTCAAAGCTAATCACAGATTTGGAGGATCACGACCCTTTAGGACCCCCATCACGAGTCACCGACACCAACCAGCTGCTCTTCAGTGCAGGATTGCAGCAAAAGCCACAACAGCCCAGACGGAACAGCAAACAATGATGTTAGACAACCGAGTGCCCCAGCTGAAGGACAATGCAGACGTGGCTGCGGAAGGATGTTCACAGTGTGGTGGGAAACTAGAATCTGACTCCCTAGACCAGCTGTGACTATTGGCGGCCTGCAGCTCATTTTTACTAATTCCAAAATTAGAATCAAACATGGCCCAGATCAGAACATTACAAAAGATGAGATGTATAGGGACAAAAAAGTTGTGAAATGTTGAATGTTATCAGGCAAGAAGATAGCACAAATAGCACAAAGAGTGAATGTATTTTTTTATTTGTTATTGAACATTTCAAGTTTGCTTGTGTGTCTAACCCCCTTCTTCAGTTTAAGTGTCGACACATACGGCACAACATACTTTGGCCAATCAAGTGGAGCTTAAACAGAAAAACAAATAGCGTATCCTTCACTTTAAACATCTGGCTCCCGAATATCACTGCAAAGTGCCAACTCTTAAGAGTTATTTCATTCATGATATCGTTAGTAAAGTGCGCCCCATGTAACACACACACAACTTCAGTTTGTTGTCAGCTAATGATAGTGGTTTGGCAAAGTTTAGCTACTAATATTAGCCACCACTGAATATCACCTATCGTAACAACAAGATCATTGGAAATTGTTAATAACCTCCTTGAGATCACTTATTTTTGTGTGGGTGCACGTGTACGTCAATGTTGCCCGTACAGCATTTACAGACTGCTCGTTCACTTCAAAGAACCAGCTCTAAGAGTTGTTTTGTTCCCGATGGACACATCACTAGTACATATTATGCAGTTTAATTTGTAATTGTGAAAAATATAATTTTTTTTATATAATATGTTCTTTTAAACCATTATTAGAAACATATACTAGGCCAGGGGTGGGCAAACTACAGCCCGGGGGCCACATCTGGCCGCCAGGCATTTTGAATGCAATATTGAAATTATTGAATATAAATGTTATTCATCTTCTACCAAATGTATGTTATGAGAAGACTAGATAAAAGACTACTAGAGACTACTAGATAAAAGTCCTTGAAATCCTCCTGAGAGATTATTATTAACACTTTTGACAATTAAACACTTTTGACAATTAATTTTGATGTAGTTTTCTGCACGTGAATTAAGACTAAGAAGTAGTATATTTGTAAATTGAAGAAAAAAAAATCCGTTTTTATGAGACGTTTGGGGTGCAATGGAAATGTCGGGCCCCATTTTAGTAGCATAAAGCTGAAAAATGAAAGAATAACGACCTTATTTTTTTAAATGTCATATTATGAAATACAAAGAAAACAATAAATGCATTTGTAATTTTGGGCAAAATCTAGATTGGGAAAAAGTTATAATATGGAAATAAAATCAAACTATAATAAGAATAAAGTCATAATATTATGAAAATAAATTTACAATGATTATTTTAGAAGAAAGTTGACAGCAAAATTGGGGAAAAAAAAGGGCAAGCTAAGGTGCAAGCTACCGGCACCATGACAGAGGAGCCCGGGCACAGCAAGGGAAATCTACCACTGTAACTGAGGAGCTGAATAACCAGCGTTCAAGGTGAAACTAACTTCACCACAGTACACCACATGGTTGCGTGTTCTTCTTCATCGGGGTGGAGGGAATCGAGTGGCAACTAGCTTTGCATTTACCACACCTACCATGGTGGAGTGTGGCCCAGCTTTACGGCAACCGGAACGGCCTTCGATCTTAAAAATACAGCGGATTGGCAGCCGATCCCTATCCTAAAAATCGGATCGGGACATCCCTACTTACAACATAGCCATTGCATCCTTTCATTTTTAGTATGTGGGCTTGGTGGAAAAGGCTTGGACATCCCTGGACAAGAAGAACAATTTGGCACTGAATAGCACAGCACCTTAATATAGTCTTATTTTTTTCTTTTCTATTCTCCTCTGTCTTTATTTGGTTGTTTTATTCTATAATGAAGTGATTACATTTATTATTACATTTTTTGAGAGCTGCTGGAAAGATGAATTTCTCTTGGATGTTGAAATGATCTATTTATCTATCTATCTACACTAATTTATTATGCTAACAGCATTACTATGTTGCTCAAGATTCGCCTGCAGGCTGATTTATAAGTGGAGGAACTTGAAAGTCCTGACCTCAACCTCATCAAACACCTTTGCGGTGAACTACAACAGAGATGATGAGCCAACATGTCCAACATCAGTAACCTCTAACCATGAAAAGATCTTACTGATCAAGGGGCACAAATTCCCCCATAATATATTGCACAGAGTGAATGCTGTTATAGCTGCAACAGAGAAAGACTGTATTTTCTTTTCCTGTCGGTGCAATGGCTTTCTGACTGCTTTTGCTTACATAGTGCGTGGGTTTTAACTGCTAAACAAACACAGAGTGGTTGGTTGGCATTATGCAAGCAATCCCTGATTCCCTGATATACTCAACCCTCTAATCAATATCCAAGTTATTGACTGTGTCAGCCTGCGTAATATCACCGATGAAGAATTATATACGTGGCAAGCAAAGTCTTCGACATTAAAGCAAATCTGGCCCGTTGAGGATTGAAGGTGCAACATGGAATACTCTGCACTACTTCATCCTTTTCCCTGGTTATGGTGAGTAACCGTTCTGTACTGTGCTTTCGCCAGGCAAGTGAGGCTTACAAATCACCCGAGTTGAAGGTGCTCGGTGCAAGGTTTTACTGCCTGTCTTCCATGAATGGCTCCCTGAAGGCCCCAATGATAATAGCTCACAGCCGTACCCTTCACGGAGCCTGACATTTAGCACACCCCTACAGCAGAATGGAATGGCATATCAACTTGCCCAATGGGCTGTCATATCAACTCATCCACCGCTTTCTGCTCATAGCATAGGCAGGGGGATGAAATGCAATGGTGCTAGCATGAAACTTGCTTGTTGAGCTTCACTCACTTTGGACTTGGAAGATAAACTTTTTGTAGGGTATACAGTAAGTCAGCAGTTTGTGTGTCGCGCGTGGTGTATTCATAGTGTGAGCTGGAAAGTTTTGTTGAACGTTCGTTTTTGTTGAGAAATGATAATAATCGGGAATGTGAATATACAGTACAGTATCTCACAAATGGGAGCACAGCCCTCACATTTACGCAACCTCCTTCTCAAGGGAAAATGCAGGTGGTCTTGGGTTATGTATGAGCTGGCCGCTATCATTCATTGAGTTGAGTTTGTGACGCACTTAAGCAGACAAATTGAACAATACGGTGCCCATACAAAAACTTTCTATTACGCTGCAGCTTTGGAAACTACAGTATGAGTCTGTAAGTAATTTGCAGCTGTAATACTATGATACCTGTGTAAATTGGTATTTTAGAGCAGTGTAAATTCCAGACTACAATCCGCTACTGTTTTCACATTTCACTTTGAACCCTGTGGCTTAAGCAAAATTCTGGCTTATTTATGGCTAAAAAAAGAACTACACTTGCCATTATGCTTAGAGTGCTTATTCGCTCTTCGCCGAGCGAAAGAGTGATGCTGGGAACATGGAGTGTAGGAAGGATTGCAAGGTTTATAGTGTGTCTTTCTGTGTAATATCCCATGTTACAGTATGGACACCTACAGCTTATAGACAAGTGTGTTCTCTTTAAATTTGCTGGGTGCACCTTATTTTCATGGTAATTATGTCCAGTTGGAGATTGTAGATTCGGTGTCAGCCACTAACTAACTAAATACACATATATGATTTTCACTCTATTTTCATTTGTGACTAGAAAAATTAAGTTTTGGTGTTAAATGTAAAATGTTTGGTTTGTTTTTACACACCAGGATGCGTCCAAACGTCATGACGAGTCTTCTTTTTATAACATTTATTAAAAGTTTTTATTGTATCAATATATTGACAAAATGTGACTTAGTTCAGATTTTGTAGCTTTAGTTTGTCTACTTCTTGGTGTAAACAGCGCCTCCTCTGCCAGACTTTGCGGAAATCAATAATAAGACCACTACACAGCTTGGTTGTTACGGTTGATTTGACATGATTTCATCAGAAACGTCCCTTCTGACTGTATATGACAGTCAAAACATGTCAGGGTAAAAACCCCCTCTAAAATATCTATCCCCCATTTGATCTGAACATGATACGTTTTGTAGTTATGGCACAGAAAACTTGTTTACAACCTTTTAAATACTTTTTTTTTTTTACATTATTAGAACCCTCTGGACATGAAATATAAACCCTATAGTCACATTTACACGATATATATATATATATGCATATATATGTATTTACACACTGTATATATACATGCACACACGCACACAGTATATACACGTAATATAGTAGATATAAAAGAAAATAAGGCATTTAAGAAATAAATTAATGACTGACACCTAGAGACCAATGTAAATTACAACAGTCAAATTTGAATGTGTTTTCTTAATGCCTTCAATTTGAATTTTAGTTGATTTAGCTATTGTTATGCATGAAAATGTTTATTTGAGGTAAAAAAACAAAAAACAAAAACAAACTAATAATCCGTATTGACCATGAAACAGTATGATTTAATAATGTGGCAAGTAATGAATGGAGCCTAGAAGAAGGCAACATTTTATTCAAGCCAATGATGGTATCACTTTTGTCACATCCGGTATCTCACTTTCTATGCATTCACAAACTCTTTGTCACTCGACTTTAGCCTCTCTGTGACAAAGTCCAGTGTCATTTTCCCATGAAAGTGTCAAATTATCCCAGGCATTGCAACCAACTAAACCAGAACTGGTACAGGATATTCAAAGTATGTGAAGTGTTTTGGGGAAATGCAAACAACAAAAAAGAAAAAAAAAACAGAACACATAAAAAGGAGATATTCATCCACCCAACCATCCATCATAACCGGTGCAACGGTGAAGCCAATTTCAACAAAGCTGCTAAGCTGATTGAGGCAGACCAAATCTGTTTCACCAGCTTACATTCCTTCAAAATAGCCATCTCACTTCCAATGTCACGGGCTTTTACTGTTCCCCATTCCCCTGGCTCAGGCTGAAAGTTAGCAAGGCTTAGCTGGATGAAACACTCCACCAGCCTGGTTCTTCCCTGGAACTGGCTGATATCGCCATAGAGCAGCATCTCCTTGCATAACTGCACTTAGCTGTTTAACATACTCTGTCCATTGTGCTGTATTTTTGCAATAATATCACACTGATATTAGGATTTTAACTACGTATGTTTGTGAAATCTGAAGATTTTGGCTGCTACTAACAGAGAGGTACCTCAAACTGACAAAACAAAAACAGACAAAAACGTTAAAAAAAAGTTAATTATTCACACATCCAAATCCGTTTTTTTTGTGTAGCACATTTAAAAACAACAAAGTTGACCAAAGTGCTTCATGAAATCGTGTAAATCTAATTTACATCTAAATTACATTTTATAGTGAATAATTATAGTTTTACATGCATAAACAATGCATAATAATAGGTTATTATATAAAATTGCATATAAATATACAATTATACACAATTTTTTACTCAAATTGCTGTCGATTATGTGGAACGATACAATAAAGAGCAAACAAACTGATTTGTTATGTGTAATAATGTACAAAAATTGAGACAGTGTATGAAAACTGAGCCAAAAATTGTAGACGAAAACCGAATCATAGGAAAACTGAGACATACAAAAATGGAGGTTTGACTGTAATATACTGTGGAACCTTAGTTAGCATGCCCCAGTTAGCATGATTTTCGGTTAATGTTAAAAATGCACGCAACAATTTTGCCTTGGCTTACATGAATTTTCCTGTTAGCGTACAATATGGCGCGTGTCTTGTGCTAATATTACACAGCATGAGTGCAACTGTATTCTTACTGTAATTTATATCACAAAATGTACTTGTTAGCAGCTTGCTACTACTTCGAAACAGGAACCAGAAGCTTCGTTACTCGTCTATGATGTCATCAGCGGTGCACTGTAGTTCTTGGCTAACTAACACAGTTACGCTACAAATCTCAAAAACATGTTTTTTATGTATAAAACATTAATAAATACATATAAGTGACAAATAAAAGGTATGAATACAAATTTTGGGTTACTTTTACCTTCAATGAAGACGTGATTGTTGACAAAGACACAATGTGGCAGCGAGATCAACATGTCCACCACCTTATGAATTATTGCACAAATTCAATGTTGTTTGTCACCTTCTTGATCAAAATTCCGGCACTTGCAATGTAATTTGGCTTCGTTTTGGCTTATTTTGCAGCCGTGATCAATAAGAAAGGCACATACTTGAGGCAAGAAACACCGTTGGGTTAAAAAATAAATAAATAAATAGAGTGGTGTCCATGTCACGTCTTCAATGAAGGTAAAAGTAATCTTAAATGTTATTGTATTCCTTATGCATTTTTAATTGTTTTCTGTATGTAAAACTTTAACTGTAAAATTGTAACTGTAACTGTAAAAAAGTGTTTTTTGGGGTTAATAAATTTGTTTTTTTTAGGAACAGATTATTTGGATTTACATTATTTATCAAAAATATGTATTTGGTTGGAGTATGTTTCAGTTCAAGTCAAACCTTCTTGAATGGATTAATGACGCTAAAAGACCTAGCACTGTATTCAATAGACACCTTTCCACGACACCTTCCACTGGAAGAGATTCAATTCACACCATATCAGATTCACATATTAATTTTTGCATAGCAGGACATTGGATAGATAAGAAAGCTATTTCTTAGAGACACGTTAGGTTCCTAGAAACAGATGTTCTTGTCAGGTGTGAGCAGACCATTGATTGTGAGACGATGCACATGACATTCTTAATATTAACATCCCTTCCATGCATGCTCCCCACACTCGCGCCTGTCTCGCAGTCTCTCCCACACAGTTTCTGTCATTTTGCCACAGCAGCAAATATCCTGTTGGCTGGGGCTACAGGCTGCTGGTGCTGGCCTATCTAGCCCAGGGATCGATTCAGCGCCAAGCCGAGGCCTCCCATTCATCTCAGAGCCATAAAATGTGATTAGTGCTGACTACAGCACTGCGGGGAGATGGGCTGATAGGCCTGATAACCTCAGATAGGGCGTTTTGGACACTTCGCAGGAAGACAGCCAAAACAGAATGCTAGGGATTCATCCTTATTTTGCCATTTTTGTCTGTGTTCCAGTCTATTTCATTATATGTTGCTTGCATCTCCATCACTTGCTTTTTATGTTTGCACTGGTCCTTTGCATTGTCTCTTTTGTTCTTTGCTTCTTATCTAAGCCTGACGAGCTTATTCGTGCAAAATGATACCACAAAACACAAGCTTTATTGCCAACGTTTCCAGCTTTACCGCTTATTCAACAAAGTCATATTTAAATAGCACAACCCATCAACCCCCACCTCTCCGAGCTATGTTAACTGTCATCACATACAGTGTATCTCTGTGCCACGTGACCACCTCTGTCCGCCAATCACAAAACTCGGTGTTTGCTAGTGGCGCAACCACCCCAGGGGACTGACAAGAACCGATGAAGGAAAGAGAAGATAAAGAAAAGACTTGACAAAAAAAGAAAAACAGGGGGTCAAATTTGACTATACAATCAATGTTAAATGAAGTTTCATGAAACTGATGCAGGCTGCAGGAGATCATGTTATTGATGTGGTTACCAACTATGTTTCACCAAACATACTGCAGCACAAAAGTGGCTGTTAATGTGGCTTAATTCAAGACTAGTTTAATTTGATTTAGATAAATTAACATAAACAGACTAAATTGCAAGTAAATTGCAAATTACAAGATAACATAATTTAAGGTCGGTTTTACAGGTTAGGCTCTCCTGTCAGAATACCTGAATCAACACCTGGTTGCTACCAAATAGACCAATTTGCATCAATTGATCAATTATGAAGACAATCCCTATTTATATACTACTGGAAAAAGAAGACTTAAACAAACAAACAATTATTTTGAACACAAATGTCATACTGACACAGATTATTATGGTATCAGTATTTTTTTCTTATTATTATATCCAATGTCTAGAGATTTATACATGCAAATGCACATTTCTAAAGTGATCAAGTGTTGAAGACAAATGTGTAATAAAATATGATGTATGAAATATGACTTCACTGTCTTTAATATTTAAAAACAGGGTTGTCGTCGAATAATCGGGTCAATGGGGTATATACAGTACTTAGAATGGAGTGTTATTATTATCAGTAATTCTGGCTTATAGTCATGATTTATTAAAAGAGTGAATCACTTCTGTGCCATGAAAATAAATAAAACTTACCTGCGTCTCTCGGAAATTTTCCACTGTGAAGTTGAACCAGACTCGGAATCGAGGGTTGCAGGTGTCGGGGCGGATAAAGAGGTCAAACTCGAATTCACTGATGTAGTCAACACGGCCAAGGTTCCCTGTTGAAGTAGCAAATGATGCAAATATGAAAAGAGTCGAGTATGTTTGCCTAAATTAAGTTTATTATATGCTTTCTTTTTTATTGTATCATAAAGCCAGTAACAGGGTTGCAGGCAGGAATTATGGGTCCAATGGCAACCCCCCGCACCCCTTTATAAACGAATTACAAATTGTATTAGTAATTACCTATTTTTTGGGTCCCCTGGCATTCAAGGGACCTAGGATTCATCCTGATTTTTCCTCTTTATACGGCACCCCTGGCCAATTTCAATCATTACTATGTCCGATAATATAGGCCCTTCAATATTATCAGTCCAATATGAGCATAAAAATGTATTATCGGTCAATATCGGTATCGTTTTTTCCCCTATAATGACTAATGTCTATCGATATTGCCCTTTAAGTGATATAGTCGCAACAATAATGAATTTGCTGCCAATATGATGCCTCATGTAGTTAATACTTTACACCAGGAGATGGCGAACATCTGTAACTTCAATCTGAGCAACATTTGTGGGTCTGATTCTGTGCAAAGTCTAGGAATTTATAGACTTAGAAACCTCGTGTGTGTTTGGCAGTGAGTCTGCTCATCCTAAGAGGGTTATCAAAACACCGCTAATGGTGAGGAGGGTATCCCGTAGACATATACACGTAGACGCCACATCGAGCTTTGAGTCATGTGCTATATGGAAGTGTATGACAACAATCTTAGTGAAAACAACAAAACAATAAAAGAAAGAAATTCCCGTGAGAAATTTTGATGGGCATGCCTCGTGTTGTGAACCTCTGGCCCGGTGTTTGCTAGCATGCTGGGCCATGCCAGCAAGCATAGCCATGTATTATTTGGCATGTAGATATGGGTACATTTGCAAAAATGCTAACATGCTATCAGCATGCTAGCACCTAGCAAGATAGCACTAACTACCACATTTTCCAAAGCAGTTTTTAAAGTTGCTACATCATGTTATATCTGTATTTACTTGTGGAAATTAGTTAAGATGCTAACATGTTTGTTAACAGTTAGCATGCAAGCATAAAAAATGACAAGACCGTCCGATAATGTCCCTACATCATGCCATGTCTATACTTGTTTTTACACATGCAAAAACTAGCTGAAATACTATAATGCTAACAGTTAGCATGCTAGCATCAAAAAAAAAATCACTCTATACTAAAAGTGGCAAGGCAGTTCTATAGTGTCCCTACATCATGCCATGTCTTTATTTGAATGTAGACATTTGTAAACTAGCTCAAATGCTAACATGCTAACAGTTAGCATGCCGACACCTAGCAAAATAGCACTCAGTATGGAAAGTACCCTAGCAGTTCTCTACTGTCCCTACACAATGCCAAGCATTATATTTCCATGTAAACATGTCTAAATGACCTGAAATGCTAATGTGCGAACAGTTAGCATACAAGCACCTAGCCAGATGGGACAGACGGATTTGCTGCAGTTTCCGATGTTTGGGGTTCTTTCTTTGCCAACTGCATCACACCTTACAACCCAGACAAGCGACTTTTTCCCAACAAAGACTCGCTGCTGTTTCCTGCAGTACATTGCAATGAATCCTGACAAGTTTGGCGTCAAGTTCTAGGTGGCATGTGACTTGAAATCCAAGTATGTGTGCAATGTCATGCCATATCTTGGTAAAGACCCCAGTCGTTCCCATCAAACAATGTGGTGATGAAGCTAATGGAACAGTTGATGGACAGAGTAAGAACTGTCGCCACAAACACCTTCATTGTCACTTGCAACTGCTCAGCCAAGACACCACCCGTATTGCCACAAATAGCAGGGCTGTAGGACTTCTAGCGTCAGTAGGGTTGGGACAGTGTTGTGCAGGAGTTATGTTGATACACAGTCGACAGCCAACTGTTACAATCAATATAATTTAAAGGAACCAATCAGCTTATTAAAGAGAAGCAGCTGGCCATCACTACTTTAAGAAATGAAAGTCAGTCAGTCCAGCAAATTGCAAAAACTTTGAATGCATCCTCAAGTAAATAAGAAGGTGTCTCCCAACGTTTGGCCTGCATGGTACAATTTACTGTGTTTCAAGGTATATGCAATCTCAAGGTATCTCCAATGACTTGGCCACTCATGGGAGTGGCCAAAAGGGTTGGGTGCAGAGTGAAATGCGTGGCAACCAAAAGTGGGGACCTTGGCTGTTCGATTCCAAAAGCTAACTCAAAGTACACGACGATATGAAAAAGTCACGGTCTCAAAATTACTAAAATCGTCTAAGTGGAGGTCCAGCGAGGCCATTATGTGAAAATACTTTGTTATTCCTCGGAGTCGGAACTGGACTTCGATGTGTTGGAACCAGAGGCATGTGTTGTGTCGCCAAAAGTCGGGCATAGATGGCACCGGCATTAGCTGCCTTAGTGGCATTGAGCAGTGCCGTTACGGCTGCGATGTTGTTGCCACTGTCAATCAACATATTATTAATTCGAGGGTTACCAAATGTGATTCAGTGCAAGACCATTTACTCTCACCTGAACAACAAGCACACAACCAACGTTCTCAGCTGCTAACAACAACCATATGACCATTTATTGTATAGTGATGATTTTATTTTATTTAAAAACTTGTTAAATGTTGTCTACTTCGGCTATTTTGTTTATTTATTTTTTAACATTTTTTTGTGTTGATCTGTACAGCAAGAACTTCCTTGTTTTAAATGTGCTTTATAAATAAACCTTGACATTGACCTTGATGTAAATAAGAGTCTCCCACAAAGACGGCCGAACAGGACGTACTTTGTTTACTGAATGTAGACTCATTGACAAGTTTCTCGCATCAGAATTATCCCCAGCCTGGGCAGGTGAGCATCTAAGACCAATAGACACAAAAGGCTTCAGCCATCCATATCTGACAAATTACATACTAACCACACACACACAAAAAAAGCCAGATGATGAAGGCGAGTATAATTAGTCCAACGGGAAATGATTTCCCGGCTTCCAATTCTCATAGCTGTCTATAAGATGATGACGGTGGTAGATGGCTAGACGACAGACATTCTAAATAGCAGCCTTCTGATTTTTTAAACAGGCATGAACACATACTGTCTGTGGCAGAGACTGGGAGATTTAAAAGCAACCGACGGCAGGTAATAAATCTGCACTTCACAAATCTAAGTGGGAGAAACAAAAAAAGTCTACACCAACATTTCATGGCTTCAATGCCTAGTTTAGTGGATATTAGTATGCAGTTTTTGCATAATCCTATCCTAATACCAAATAATAAGCAGACTAATCAACAAACCAACCAATGGAAATGAAAAACACAACCTCAAACGTGACACTTTTCATTGTTAGTAGAAGGAATAACTGCCAGTTTCCTTTCTGAGGACAGGATCTGTCTCAAAATATTCAAATCAACCTGAAGCTTATCAGTTTGAAGCCTAGCAAGATGGATTTTGGATATTATACACATACAGTACACTCCTGCAGCACACGTAAATGAACACAAATGCATCAGATTATAGACAGATGGGCTTCGCACTGCTGTGTCAAAGAATATCTCACTCCGGCTGCCACAGGACAGAGCAAATCCACTCATCAGCTTGCATCACACATTCCGCTCAAACGAGGATACCCACAGAAGTGCGATCGTTGCTTCATATCTTTGTGAAGAAACATATTTGTACTAACAGCAAATATAATTGACCGCAAATTTCAGACTGCTGCAACAGCTAATGGGTGAGCCATTTTCACATTTAAAGCTGAACCACTTTCTGCTTCCACAGAAAGCACTAATGGTAAGTGATCTCAGCACACAGGGCAGGAAAACATCAGGGAGTGGCTGCACGGATCGCATGCTGAAATAGAAAAATGAATGCATATTTTAAATGCATTCATCAAAACGATTCTCCAGTGAACTTTGCATCTACAAAAATAATAATAAAATATTTAATAATAATTAAATCTTACACTACTGAGAAAAGATATGCTTATATTGATGTCCGTTCCACATTCCAACGTTGTGACGTACCACTTGTTAGTTTCTTATTCTACGCAATTGACTCCAAACGCTTGCTTAATCAGCATTTTCACCACCGCTGCAGTCTATAGCCAGCACACCAAACTTACAGTATTTTGCCCATTTTTTTCAATGTTATATTTTATTGGATGGACTTTTATTTTCATTAGGGCCTTGACTCACAGATGTTTGTTAGAAAAGCCAGCCAATATTGTTGGTCATACTGTGTAATCAAAAAAAAAATCCGCAATGACCCGCAACCCTAATAAGGGTAAGCGGGTATATAAGCGGTATAGAGAATGAATAAAGAAAAGAATAATTCAGCAATGTTATGGTTGGATTATTTTTAATGCTTTGAAGAGCTATTTTATTACCATATTCAATTCCACAATTTTTTTTCCACACATTTTTGTAACAAATGTTTAGTATTTTTAAAAAAAGGATTGGTATCGGATCAGAACGGCATGACTATAAAAAAAAATTGTATTGTATCGAATTCCAAAAAATGTTAATCATTCATTCATTCATTCATTTTCTGTACCGCTTATCCTCATTAGGGTCACGGGGATGCTGGAGCCTATCCCAGCAGACTTTGGGCGAGAGGCGGGGTACACCCCGGACTGGTCGCCAGTCAATCGCAGAAAATGTTAATCAGGATATCCCTAATTTACATTAACATTGGCTTTGATTTTTTCAGAAATATTTTATTTCTATTTTCCCTCCAAAAAATGTGAAAAAGGAGCCGTTTTATATTTGGTTCAATTTCTCTCTATCCTTATTCCCTGTTTATTCAGCACATGGCCTGGTTACTACAGTATAGCGGGCAGGCAGGTATTGGCTGGTTATCAGGCTAAGCTATTTAAATAAGGTAAACTTGTGACATCACCTGCGTTCAGCTGCAGTGGCTGTGTCATGGCATCAATCATTTTTCAGAGCAATTCATAGCAAAAACACTGGTAAGGGCAGTCAATATGGCCATGTCAATAATGGCCACTGAACATCATCCTCCAGATGAAGGTCTTCATGTGAGTCAGTAATGTATATGCACTTTTCAGACTTGTGATAACTAAACGTTTTGGAACACGTACAACCTTTAGAAAAAAAGGCAATAATTGCAAGGTTTCCTACTGTATATGTCTTCAACTGCATACAACACGAAAACAAAACAAATTTAAATAAACTACACATCTGGATAAAAATGCATTTTTAAATCAGAATAATCTGAGGGCAGGTACAGTTGCAACAGGGCTCATTATTTTAATGCAGTTTACTCAAATACTAATAATATCCATCCATCCATCCATTTTCTATACCGCTTATCTTCATTAGGTTTGCGGGTATGCTGGAGCCTATCCCAGCTGACTTCGAGCGAGAGGTGGGGTACACCCTTGACTGGTCGCCAGTCAATCGCAGGGCAGACAAACAACCATTCGCACTCACATTCATACCTATGGAGAATTTAGAGGCACCAATTAACCTAACATGCATGTTTTTGGAATGTGAGAGGAAACCAGAGTACCCGGGGAAAACCCACGCACGCACGGGGAGAACATGCAAACTCCACACAGAGCTGCCCAACGGAGATTCGAACCTTGACCTCCTGACTGGGAGGATAAGATTCTAACCACTCATGCACCGTGCGGCCCTAATAATAATAATATGGTAGCATTAATAACTAAATCAAAACATCTACAACCTCATTCACTCTCCAGTGTGATTGAATCTGCAGGTGTCTGTTTCCACACACTTCAAACCTAAACAGTGTTTCCCATACATTCATTTATTTGCCGCAACTTGTTCGCCCTCACTCATAAACGCATTATAACGCATCAGGTTTGCCCGTGAATAAGAAGACAGAGGAAAAGGCATTGGTTTTTCCAATTTAACAACTTTGCTGCTACATTTAGCGAGTAATCACACCCCTCTAGAGTCGCTCTTTCAAAAAAGCGACAAATTTAAAGAAGAGTCTTTTGGTGACTTTAACATAAAAGCCTGAATGGCTCTTCTCAAAGACCGGCGGGTGCTGGTGTGAAAGAAGCCACAGACGAACGTTTTGATTTGCTTTTCAAGTGCATTGTGGCTAATTGTGCAAATTTTACAATCACATCATTCTGTCCCCAGCCCCATCAATTCCCTTTCAACCCACTACTGCCACAAGTAGATTGTAGAAACCCTGTTAAAGGACACCTTTCTGTTTCAGTTGGTGCACACTGCAGCGTGGGTCGTAACAGACAGTAGCCATGGGTGGCTGGGTCATTGAGCCCAACGCCGGAGGGCCTGACGTGAGAGATGGCTGCAGCCTCCAAGTCCGAATTACACGTTCAGCCCGTGAAGCAACAAGGATATGACACACCATTGATCCCTGTTTTAATTTTATGGTGGCTAGCTCCACATTCAAACACTTTGGTGGCCATAGCATACAAATCAATGCCATGTCATTTAGTACCGTACTAACATCAACTGCTTTTCTGCGTGGCTGCTCTGAAATACAAATAACCAAGCTTGGAAAAAAGAACTGGTTTCTTGTGAAAAGCCATAATAAGCACACAATTCTCAAGCCGTTCATTTGGTTCTTTTTTTAAAGACAAAATATATCAGTGTGAATGAAGTTAAGCCTGTGGGAAGAACAGACACAACGTCTGGTCCTTGAAAACACAAGGTCTACTCCTCTTCCTCTGTATCATTACTCTTCATCATCTTCTTCATTGGTGTCTTGACGGGCAATGTTAAACAGAAGTTTTTGTCCTTGAGAGAGGATACCAGTAAATTTACCCATTTTAAGTTGTGATAAATGAGCAGCTTGACCCTGGTAAAAAAAAAATACACAACACTTGGCTGAAAATAATGACAGCCTCTTAGAAACAGTAAACATAATACATGTCTTTTCAAGAATATTTCATGTTTTTTCAAGAATATTTCTTTGTGTAAGCTAATTTCTTGCAAACAAAAGGGTAAAAAATCAAATCATGCACTCCTACCTATCTTTTTTTTTTACAAATACGCCACAATGTTGCGCAGATACTAAACCACAGAATTTGAACCCATGAATCGGAACAGCTTGAAACTTGTCTAACAGCCCAATGTGCTCACCCCAACTCACCATAAATTTAGGGTTTTTCAGCCAATCAAAATAAAACTTGGTATACCCATTTAGGGCACTGGCAAGCACAGACCGGTAGAATTTCAAGAACATTAGTACAAAAACATGGCCGACATCAAGAAAAACACATTTGCCGTTTTTAATGTTCAATTAGCTTGAAATACTCAATCACATCATGTGAAGCTGAGCTAAATTTACGCAGATTGCAATGGTAAGTTGATCTACGCCAGTGGTTTTCAAACTGGGAGGCATTATGACAGGGGGATTGCGGGGTTACCATGCACACATTTCATTATTACCGTATTTAAACAAACTTTGTCTCCAAAGTCTCCAAGTTTGGGAACGACTGTTCTACGCAATACAAAACAACAAATCAAACTTGCAATATCACAAGGAGTCACAAGCAAGCAAATATGCAGCATACAGACGAGTGCGTGTGCAAAAGAGGGACATTCATCTGAAGAGGGAGTAGAAGAACCTGGTTGTAATCCCATTACAGAGGTACAAGAGGGAGCAGTCACAGTGCTCAGCCCACACAATGGGCCGGTCTGCAGCCTGTAGCTATCCACTGGATGGATGGTAGCTGCCATGCAGATGGATCATCACACAACAGCAGCAGCAGCAGTCCCGCCTGCCCGAGGCCTGAGGTGGAAGTCCCTTTACAGTGGTAATAGGCAGTTGTTTCCAAATGAAATGGACTGCATGGTTACAGTGTTACCTCCTTAGCAAACATGTGCCCTGTCGTGTTCTGAATTTTTCTGAATTTTTTCCAAAGGAAAACACATAAAGAATGTATTTCCATCAGAACTGATCCTTTGAGAAGCCATGCTAGGCCCAAAAGATAGGCAGCACCACATGGACCGCAGCTTTAAGATATTAGATTAAAAGAGTGCTGTACTGCTAAGGGACCGGAGCCATGCACTTTTTAAACCCATTTTTGCTGTGTTCAATTTCATTATCGGAAAACATATCCGTTCCCCCCTTCAGCTCCTTTGCTGTGTGGGCAGGACTCCTGGACACAGACGAGGAGGGGAGGCTAATAAAGACAGAATTGATTCCAGCCAGCAGCCTCAGTGTTGGGGTTTAGTTTAGTCCTGCAGCTAAACGTCTGTTTTTGTTTTTTTTGTTTTGTTTTTTGCTCTGCCTGTCTCTTTTACTCTCGCCCTGCTCGTCTCACGGCAAGCTGTCACTAAGGCAACATCAATCTCCAGCCTCATGATTTCTTAAAGCCAGCCTTCTCCCTTGATGCCTTATCACTTCATCTGCAGAGGAGATTAAAGAGGTCACCTTCCAAGTTTCTACAGGTATACTCAATTACGTACATGTTTTAATTCAGGGGTCTCAAACTCGTGCCACGGAGGGCTGAGACCCTGTGGGGTTTTCTTTCCAACCAGTCACTACAGCAGGTGATTTTAATGACCAACACCTGCTTCAGTTTAAGGGAAGGATCTCATCAATTAAAGCACCTGTTTTAGAGACCATCTGGAAAGAAAACCTGCAGTGTCTCGGCCCTCCACGGCACCAGTTTGACACCCTTGTTTTTAAGTGGTAAAAAGGTCAAATTGAGGGATTTTTGTCATGCAATCACAGGCCTGCATGTCACATAAGAATATTCAGTACAGTGGAACCATCAGTTCCAACCAACTTGTTTGCTGTCCAATTTGACTTAAATTATTCCAAACGTTCAACCCCTAGGACGCTTATGTTATAAAGACGAGACATTTAATTTATTAATAATGTCAGTGGCCACCATTCACAAAAGAAATAATCAGAATTACTCTAAATACGACCGTAAATAATCCACAAAGTCAGGGAAACTGTAGTAATACAAAATAATTGTGATGGGAAACAAGCAAAGAAGCCATAACACGATTGTTCAAAGTACAATTGCCCTCATATTAGTACGCCCTGAGTTTAACGGGTATTTCAGATATTGGGTCGTTCAGTGAATTTATGAACAAATTATACGTAATTATTTTGAGAATAGGCCACAAAGGGATATTGAAAATAGAAGAAACAAGCTACCAGATTTGCAGTGACTGTGAGCTTTTTTGAAAATGAGCAATTCCCTAAAATTGGCCTCCTACTTTAAATATAAAACAATATATTTTTACTATATTTGGAACTATGAGTATTTATATATATAATGCATGTCTTTCAGGGATGCACACTTTTTTAGCAAGCTACAAATCGACATCTCTAAATGTAAAACATTAAACACAAATAAATACTACAGGTTAGTAGTTCCCATTCCCAGTTTCAGTTTACAGCTAATCAAAGTAGTTGATGCAATTCAATAATTCACAATTCAATATGATAATCCAATAATGATAATTACACATAATTCCTCAATAGATGTGTACATAACCTGCGCACCGGTAATGCACGTCAGTCAATATGTCAGTCAATATAGCAACGTGGCTTTCGTTAGACACACAGTTCACAGTATCAAACATTACAGATACACAAGAAATGAAAATTATTATCCAAAAGACAATGCAGCCAAACTCCAGGAAACATATTCAAAAGCACATCTTTAAATTGGAATTGTAGAAAACACACATTTCTATAGTGGAGTTCTGGGAGCAAAGCGAAGTCATCAAACAGTTAATTATTTTTCCATATATCTGACTGCGACAAGGTTTTTGATTGTTATAGATATAGGGATTTTACCGCTTGGTTAGTTTATCCATAATCTAAGTCATTAAGATAAAAGTTGCACTATCCATGAGTAGCTCGAGACATCTGTTCACCACTTAATATTTGCTGCAAAGAAGCAACAGCAAATCAAGAGGAGAGCCTAATATCAACTGATTGATGTCATATGACATCTACAAAATGCTGTGTGATCAACCGGTAGCTCATAGTTGACGCAATGGGCCACCCTGCTTTGCGGCATAGCGATGCACTGAATGCCAGAGAGAATCTTCTGCGCCAGGTTCTCCAGCGACATACAGAATTGTTTGCAAATGCGGAAAACGTCAAAACAATTATAATATACAGCAAAACAAGATATGAGTACTTGATAAGGGGGGGACAAAAAGAGAAAAAAAATATCATTTTTCCATGAGCCCATCCATGCTCCAGTGACTTTCTCGTTTCAATATAGACGGAGAAAGCTGGGCCTGAGGACAGCGGTGAGATATGCAGGCAGGCCGCACATATCTGATGATGTACAGACCTGCCTTCACATTCTGAAGAGAGTGCAATTTTCAAGCCAGCCTTTTATAATTGTATTTTTCCCCCCTTCCTTCCACAAGACCCTACAGCAAGACTGGCGTGATCCATCTGAAGTGGTCGGTGTAGTAATGGGTCATAGTGATGCACTCACATTGGTAATGGTTTAATTGTATTATCAATCTCATCCAGATGGTGCTTCAGCCCCACAGCTCTAGGCCCGCTCCTGTCAAACACAAAGGCTTTATATGAGCATAACTGCCCTCGTTCACTTGTTTCACAAGCTTAAAACAGTAGGTAAGCTGTGAGTTTGTACTAACTAAGTCATTTCATGGCAACACTTTACAAGTTAATTATTCCAAACTCACAGGGACGGATGTACCCAGTTTCTTTCCAGAGCCTCGCATTTTGCTCTACATTCTCTTGTTCCCTTTCCAACTACCTACTAAGAGCATCCTTAGAAGAAGCTCCAATTGCAGATAAAAGTGTGGCGACCTAAGGAGTCCTTGGCAAGCCCAAGGCAACAAGAAGGTTAACAGGCCTACTTAGAAGGCCTGTTATCATCTGGCTAACATGTTATCAGAGAGCCTGCAGTAGTGTTTATTTACAGTTATTGCTCCCTCTGGGTGCACACTTCAATGCCTGGGGCTGATTGCACCGTAATGAGTTCAGGAACACTTGGGGCCGATGCGGCAAGAGAAACAAGAGAGGCAAGAAATCACTAGCCAATACCAATAGGTCAGATTGAAAACAACTGTAAGGAACAACAGAAAACGGCATACTGGAAATGTTGGGTACCGGACAAAATTGTGTACTTTCCTCCACCAAAACCTGTTTTGAATGTTAGGCTACGTGCACACTGTATAATAATTTGTAACACAAAGTCACACGGTGTTAAACATGGCAGTTTTTTCCAGATACCGCTTGACTGCGATATGACCCTTGATGGTTGCTTGAACTGACCGATTCGGCCATACACCAGTCAGCTGCACACCGTCTTCTCTGCTTGTGTTTTCTACTACTTCGTCTTCTCGCCTGTTTGTTTTCACGACAAATTGGGATGTTGAGTGGTCTGATATACGCTACCCAAACGTCCAGACTGCAGCTGCATCGTATTTGTATCAGATTTATGACCACATACATAAAAGGCCCGGGTCGCATTTGAAAAGATCATGTTTGTATCGTTTACACTTTCATGAAAAATCGGACAAAGGTCATAAAGAAGCAAAAAAACAAAAAAATGGAATTGATGGAACATCTTGCAGCTACACATGACACCAAAAAACATCATTAATCGCCACCTTTGACTACTGGAAATGTCCATTAAAACATGTGACTGCTAGCATTTGCTGACATTTTGCAAAGATGAACATCTGGTTGGAGCTCCTCCATATCAATGCCATCAACAATTAACTTACATAACACTGTTCTTGTTTGTTCTACTTTCTGGCAGAATGGGCTTCTGACTGCCACCGCGGAAATGTGTTTCATCAATTATTCGACATGACATAATAAAACGGGTCCAAATGTCAGGTAGGATTATTGGGTCATTTGCTTACTTTGCTGTTCTTGCTATTATCCTGATGCTATATAGTCCTGGAGTTCTGCCAGCACTGGTGAGCTGTGGTTCATTGAAGGAAACATGAATTCCAACATGTACTGTGACATTCAGAAGCAGAGCATAAACTGGTTGGTAAAATGTGAGGGATGCGAGCTACTGCAAGATAACAAAGCCTCCATGAAATACCACTCCCAAAAAAACAGAATAATCAATGTTGCATAAAGAGCAAACATCTCATAGACACAAAAAATACCAATAAATAGCATCCGTCAAAAACAACAGCCTTAGCCCACAACTCGACTTTATCTCCACTGTATCTTTCTACATTTCCCTTGGCATCAAAGAAAGAGAAGAAGTGAAGAGAGGAATTTTAGTGATCTGAGCAGTGAAGCGTCTGCCAAGGACATGTAAGAGAGACAGAGCGACTAAGAGTGCCTCTCAATACATCACATGTCAGGAGTACGCCCTCACATTCAGATGAATGGATCTTCGTTTGGAAAGCCCTGAAGAGTCAGAGTAATTTAAGGTCACTGAGCTTCATGAAAATATAGCAAGCAGAAAGACAACTAAAAACATATTGGCATAGAAGACTATTTGTTCAATAAAGCTAAGTAAAGGTAGGTAGTTTTTTGAAGAGAAAAAAAAAGATAAAAATGTGCAATCCCGAGTATCAGCCATTGTTTCTTCTCTCTACAACAGTCAACATCACCAGGAGCCCCTGGGCCACATCAAGGCCCACCAGAGACTTGTGTCGTAACGGTGTTAGTGAGCAGAGAACTACAGAGTCAACCACTGATGACGGGTTCTAACAGGGATAGGGCTATACCCATTCATCCACTACATCAATGTATCGATTTACTTTCTACATCAATATGTGTTCACCAAATTGCCATTCCAGACGACATCTATCGATCTAACATTGTTTAAAAGGTAATCAATCAAATTAATAACAAATAATAAGGAAAAAAAGCATTGGATTTAAGCACGGCGGCTTTTATATGGATGTGTGTTGTTTTTTAGCAATTTTAATAATAAAGACGTTAAACGTTACCGTTGTAGCAGTTTGATTTGTTGTAAATTGATAAGTCATGCTTGTTGACTGTTAGGAAAGTCTGTGTGGGAGTCCTTAAAAATTGACTTTTTTCATAGAATATGGGGTGTATTTGTTTGTTTGCCAATAAATTATGTCTTCCTTTTCAATTTAATCTCGGATTTATACTGACTGTTGGACCACATCGAAAGTTAAGACCAACTTTAAAACTTTCATACTCATGGATCGGAGCTTCAAGATAAGATAAAAGATTTTCAAGTGACCCTAAAGTTAGGTTGATGTGCATGTTTGTGTTCTGGTTGTCTGACTGTTTCGGGTTGCCGTGGACACACCAGGAATAGGGGGTGTGTCATTTAGGAGTCGGATGATGGAGTCACTGTTGTCGTGCTGGCGTGTGTGCTCCTGTGGAGCGTGGTCACGGCTGACAGTAACCATTATTTCAAGCTTGTTGACCAAACAGTTCCTCGTGGCTTGTCGTCATGACTTGTTGTTTGTTTATATTCATAAATAATTTAGACCTCATTCCCTTATAAAAATCAAAGGGAATTTAGAAAACTTCACCTGTACTGTCCAATATGCAGATATTTATTTCACAGTCAGACTGCTTGAATTTTGGGGTAAAAGTTACCGAATCCATTTAAAGTTACTGAATCGTTCCGGATGGTATCGTTCTAAATGAAACGATATCGCTCTGGAACTAAATCAGCAACCACAAATCATGAAAATCGACAAATCAAATCGTTGTAACAAATGGTTACGCCTTTATTTTATGATATAAATACCTTATGGACGCAGTTGGCGTCCGCAGTGTAATAATAACATGACAAGACACACACCATGTTGTCCACTATTCGGAAAGAGCACACAACCAGGGTCAAACCTTTTGCAACAAATTTTAAAATGAAAAAATACATACAGGGTGTACATTAGCTGAGGTTCCACTGTAGGTTAAATTAGGCTCACAATGGAGTGACTTGTGTGTGTGACGTCATTTCCCACATCCCAGTTCTTACTGCCTTCAAATTGTGTGTACAACAGCTCAAGAGTTTGGGTGCAGCTACAAACATTCTCCCGAATGTTTCTGAAGCAGAACATGAGGGTAAAAAGAGTATGCTTCTTTCAGGCTTTGTTTTGATTACTCAGTTAGTGATGAGTGTGGCGGTTTTACATTTGTAAAATTGGACCGGTCAGTCAATATGAGTCTTGCCACTGATGAAGGCTAAAAATATGAAAAATAATACATGATATAATAATATTTTAACGTAGGATACAAAACTAATGGTAATTTACAGTATCACCTGTACCTTGGACAGGTGTAATTGATAACAACAATAGACAACTATTTGTGTCTTTTCATCCAATCGAAAAAAAAAACAGTTTCGAACTAAAAGAAACAATTTGCAAGCAAAAACATTGCAAACAAAAACTGATTTTGCAAAAAAAATTATCATTTACTTAAACATGCATTTAAAAAAAAGCAGGCTGTATTCAATCATGAAATAACATGATTTAATAATGAATATATCTTGGAAAAACCGTGATAGAGTGAAAACGCAAAATTCGAAGTGCAAAGTGGCGAGGAATGACTGTAATCTGTTTTGAGACATACTCTTAATAGTTGGCTGAACACCCAAAGAGAGTTAAAGTATGTGTGTCAGTTCTTGTTTGGCAGTGTATACCCTACACAGATGTGTTGATGCGGAAGCAGAAGCTCAGATTTTCAAATATATTTGTCTATGAATGTTTTAGATTCCATTTGACACAAGCAGTGTTTTTTAATCTGCTGCTGTGGGAGTGGATTCCAAGATTCTGTACATTGCGTGACAAATGATTGTCATGTACATCATAAATATTAATGTACATCATGCTGCGTGCTTGGCAACAACAACCACCCCCACTCCAAAAACCGAGCTGTTTAAAATGATAATAACTAAAAAAAAAAAAAACTCTCTTTCCTGTCTGTCAGCTATCAGCAGGATTGTGTATAGCTACTACATGTAGATTCTCACTCCATTTGGTGGAAGAAAAATTCATTACCTTGTGGGTGCAAATGTGCTCACGACAATTGTGCCTGACTTTCTCAGTTAAAAGAGTGTTATTACATTGGTTTGCAACCTAGACAAGCACATCTACTTCGAGAGTCTCAAAAGGCCTCGACTCTCTATTGAACTGCAACACAAAGAAACACTAGTCTGTATAACTCTTCTCCATTCTGCCGCATAAGTTCAATTCTATTGACTAAATCGATTGCAAAAGCAGATGAGTCTGTGATGTGCTTATCAATGGACCCCATTAAACGTTTGTCACCCGTGGGGAATTTCTTTGACCAAACAAGTCAGCGACAGCAGGCTGCAGTCTGACTAATCAGTGAGTGTTTAATTACATCTGCAAAGTCCAGAGGTGCAGGAAAACAATAACCCCGCTTTGTCAGTGTCATCCTTTGTTAAAACAGATGGGACTTTCGTCAGCAACATCGTGAGCGGGCTTTGACAAAAGAATTCGGGACTTAGACGAAAATGTAAACAGTTTGATTGTGGGAGGAAACAAATGTGACAAGGCCAGATAAGAATGTCATTTGGATTTCACTCAAAAATAATTAGGGTTTTTATATCATTTTAAGGAATCTTTGTTTTGTGAACATAACAATAGACACTGACTTTACGCTTGCAGATAAACAAACTTTATTCTCTAAAGTGACGGTGCATTTTCTTAAATAGGATATAAATATCAACCTGTATTTGCTTGTTTCAATGCAGAAAGCATGCACAAAATGAGAGTTCTAGATAGATATCGTAACTTAGCATCACATGTTGGTTGAAACACACACTACATGTAAATAAATCGTCCATCAGTGCATACGGCTAATGGTATGAACACATGATGCACATGGTTGGCAACCACAGGAACAGGCTTCTATGTCAACTACCCTTTTCTGAATGTAAGAGAATAGAAATCATTTCAAACAGAACACGCAAATAAATCCAAGGCAAGAGTTAATGATGTCATACAGGGAATTGAATGCAATTTCATGCATATTTGGTTACTCTTAAAAGCTTCCTTTTTTGGAAGGAGTAATGCCTGTCTCAGCTGTACCTACAAAGAAATCCGTAACAAATAATGAGACTGGGTAATGGGTGAGCACAGGTCGAGCTAAAAGTGTAGTTCCGCTTGGTCAGTAAAAGATCCTAAATTGAACAGTCTGTACAGCTATTAGAGGGTTTATTTGGCAATGTGTAAAAAAATGCACAAGACCACAATAATGTTCAACGGCAGCACAATGCAACTTTTTAAACTGAGGACTTTGATACAAAATGAAAATGAAATCAAACCCATGTTAGCAGCAAGATGATTGTGCCTTGCCTACAGTTAAGCATGGTGGTGGTTGTTTCATGATCTGGGGTTAAGCTGCAATGCATTGTGGGAAACATGGATTCCAACAAGTAGCAAGATAATTGTGTCTTGATTATATATATGATTATAGTGTCATAATTTGTGGCTGCATGAATACTGCCAGTGCTGGAGAGCTGTGGATAATTGGGGGAAAGATACAGCAAAGTGGTGGTAGTGTCACAGTCATGTGCCTGCCTGAGTGCTGCCAGCACAGGGGGAGCTGTGGTTAATTGGACCGTAAGGACAGCATTGGACAACAAGTGGAAGTCCTCAGCAAGAAGGTAAAAGTGATGGAGTGGCCAGGTGATGCGTAAGGAGTCTAAAATCCACCAGCTCTAATGTCATCTTGGAAGAGCAGAACTGGATTCCAGGATTCAACCACTGCAGCTCTGGCCAATCCTATGTCTAAGAGGACTCCGGTTTCCTCCAACATCCCAAAAACATGCATGTTAGATTCTCTGGCGACTCTAAATTTTCCATAGGTATGAATGTGAGTGTGAATGATTGTTTGTCTGCCCTGCGATTGATTAGTAACCAGTCCAGGCTGTACCCCGCCTCTCCCCCGAAGTCAGCTGGGATAGGCTCCAGCATACCCCGCGGCCCTAATCAGGATAAGCGGCATAGAAAATGGATGGCTGGATAGATAACAATGATGCTCACATTAAATTGGGCTCACTTATGTTAAAACTACAGTACAAAGTACACAGACTACTCTAAGTTATGTCCAGGTTTAATATGTAAAGTATACAAAGTTGACAAAATAGAGTAACATTTGATAAAATGTGAGGAGTGTAAAAGTTTTGTGAGATACTGCAAACACTGTCCATTTGATATGAGCAAGCAAACATCGTCCTCTCCCCCAGTCTAACTTTAGTAATGCATTTACCGGAGAGATATTAATATATCAATTTCATAAATCATTCAGGGGATGCATCCGGAGCCAGACATACTGGTATGTTAGCTGATCTCAGAATGGGAGCACAAAGCCCATAAATCAATGCCTCAGTTCCTCTGACCATTTCATTTTCAGAAATGAGTAAATGTAGAAATAAAACAATTCTAATGCAAGTGAACGCAACATAATGTACACTGTACAATAATTCACCAAGAAAATCAAACTCTCCACGGTCGTTTAGTTCCGATTGGCGGACCCGGTTTTGAGCCCAGGCGGGTGAAGGGGCCTATTGTGCCAGTGACCACCATTACTCATATACTGTAGATACAGTATTTTCTGGACTATACAGTATGTCGCTGCGGAGTATTAGTCACATCAGTCAAAAAATGTGTCATGAAAACAAAAAAAACAGTATTTTTTTAAAGGAGATTATTATGATTTTCCTCTTTTCTGACCAACAGTATAAATGGTGCTACAATGTTGTATGCCAACGCTTCACAGAATGAGGTTTGCACATTTGGAAGTTCTGCAAGTGTGTGAGAGAAAGCTAATTTTGCTCAGCAATACAGAGCTGGACAGAAGACTGTAAGTAACAATTTATCAGTGCCCTAAATGTGTTTATAAGTAATCAAAAACAAAGCGGTTGTCTGTGTAGCATTACAGTGTGCATACAGGGAGCGGAGGGAGTGGTACCTGCATGCATGCAAATTACAGGCTCACCGATGCCTGGAGCTGCTATTAGCTGTGAAAAGTGGATATTTTAAAAAGATAAATCGCCGTTTAATATCAACTCCTGTACCGCTAGAATTAGGACAAGGTGTTCGGCAGCTGTCCGGAAGTCCTCTGGAGCACTTGGGAGTGTGAACAATAACAGCGGAGTGAGCTCGGCGGGAGGCGTACCTGGAGGAGGGCCGGGGGAATTTTAAGCCAGAAAAACCCAAGGAAACACTGCTGGAAAAGACACAGACTCCGGAAGATCGAGAAAGCTTTCTGTGCAGGTTATCTTGTGTAGCTGTTATATAGGAGTCCAGAACTCAATACAAAGGCCCGGAATCAGGTCTCCTTTAGGTGCAGTGCAAGCCGGTGGTTTGGGCACATCTTCTCATTCACTTGTGGACACGTTCAAAGTTTTTGCAATCTTCCAGACTGAGTGACGTTCATTTCTTAAAGTAATGATGGCCACACATTTCTCTTTACACAGCTCATTGGTTCTTGCCATAATATAACCTAACCTAAATTTACCTTGGAAATTAATAAAGTATCCATTTATGAATTCTAACAGTTGTCCAATAGGGCTGTCCGCTATGTATGAACCTGCACAACACAACTAATGGTTCCAACTCTATTAATAGGAAAAAAAATTCCATGAAGTAACCCTGGCACACCTGTGAAAACCATTTCAGGTGACCACCTCATGAAGCTCAATGAGATAACACCAAGGACATGCAGCGCCATCAAAAAAGGGGTGGCAATTTTGAGGAACTTTGAGGCCATATTTCAATACTTCAAACTACAAGCGAATTAAAATAGACTGGATATTATACGTGTGAATTAAGTTAGTCAGTGGCTGACACAGCAGCTCAACATAATTAGCATCCTAAATAAACAACACTGTCAAAACGTCACATTTCTCAAGTTACATAAGTCAGAGTGCAAACACCATCAATTATTGCAGCCACTAGGTGTCGCCAAAAAACCAACCACAACCCCATTTTAGGGGAAAAGTATCATTTTTTTAATTTTGGCCATTATCCACAATCCATATGTAACACGTGAACACATGTCTTTCTCTTTTCTGTGTGTGGTAAAGATATAAAAACAGAAAATAGAGAACGCTAAAGCGAGTCTTACATCCCGACGAACATGCTTATAATATCAAAAATGAAGAAAATCGCAACAGCACACAAAGCCAAAATATTGGGATGCAATTTATTTTCTGCGTGCACACAGGAAAACCTTGCATACAGCCAGGTTGTAAGGGCAAGGAAGGGGAGGAGTGCGTGGGTACAAGTTTAAAAGTACATTGTGTACATTTCCCAGCCAGGGCCGCGGCTCCTCCTCTACCAACTCACGGGGGACACTCACATAGCATATCTGACATTAATGCAACTTCCCTGGCCACAGCGGGCATCTTTTTCCGGCCAACACTTTGGTTCTCCCGACCTCCGTGGATGCACGGTGGCTGCTCACGTAGTGTATCCGACATTAATGCACGCTACCCAGCCATGATGGGTGGCTCTTCCCGCTGTACACTCTGGCTCTCCCGGTCACAATAGCCATAGGTGCCGTAGGAAGCCAGTACACCCATCTAGCCAGTAGAGAGAACATGCAAACTCCACACAGAGATGCCCAACAGAGATTCGAAACCTGAACCTCCTGACTGTGACGCCAACATGCTACCCACTCAGCCACCTTGCGGCCGTGTGGTAACTGAAGTTAATTAATAGGGCACAACCTATGTGGCCTAAAAATATTGCTATTAAAACACCTCCAAAACCCTCCAACAAGGTGTCATGGTTTTATATTCATGCTGTGAGCATGCAGAAACAGGCACATTCATAATAACATCTAATACTTTTGTATTTTGTCGGAATTTGGTCCTTTCAGTAGTAGCGGAACTTCCTTCCAGGGTACTTTGATTTCACATAGCAACATGAAGCATTGTTGGCACTTAGCGTTTTTCAGAAGGCTTTATAGGCGAAATAGGTGCGTCTCATTGGATGCATTCTTGTTGCCTCTTTTTATCTGTTTCTATATATATCAATATATATATGTGTGTTCATGTCTCACATTAGAATTGTAGTTGATGGGAAATATTTTTTTAAAATGTACTTTTCTTTTAAGTTAAAGGCAACACATATTAAATGATATACCGCATATACTTTTATATCTAAGTCACTGGAGCAGCCAAACTGTAAAGAAATTTGACTTATAGTCCAGAAAATAGGGTTTGTATGTACGTGTCATTTCTTTCAGTATGCTCAAATGAAGAAATGAATGAATGTGAATCTCCTCAACCGATGAGTGATCAGCAGTGGTGTGCAAGATCCCCAGCTGACCAGGTACTACCAGCTTTTGACAATGGAAAAGCTTAGGGAAAAAAAAGCAGGTTATGTGGAATCTCTACTTGCAGGCAACGCCAGGCCATATAAATGCACCCCTTATAACGAAAAGTGTGTGGGCTAAGATATAAGGTTGAGCAAATACAATTTTGCTTATGCATGCAAAGAATTTAAATCCAAAATAAAGACCTCACTGTCAGAGCAAGTTTGAATAGGCAGCCAATTCATCGAGGCAAACATTTGACAACCGTCATCAAATATATTTAGTAAGCATGTCATGATCACTCCACCAGTGTTTGGAACTTATATATGTTATATGTCTTCAGCGCTACGGGACACTGCAGTTGCTATGTATATATTTATTTCCATATTTACTACTCACCACTCTCAAAGCAAGCATCAAAAACCAGATGTCCTTTTCTTGGAGATCCTGAGTATCCTGGCGGGTTCACCGTGAGCTTGTTGACATTCCCTACCAAGGCCTCCTCGCCGCCAGCTTCGTTGCCTAGACAAACATGAGCATCACTTTATTGAATATGCTACGTTATAATGTTAACGTCAGAAATAAAAAAGGAAAAAAATAATGTAACTTGTTCAATCCTTAGGAGACAGTAATCCCTCGTTTATGGTGGTTAATTGGTTCCAGGCCTGACCATGATAAGTAAAGTTCCGCAAAGCTTAACTCTGCTGCAAAGACTCAAGACAGTGGTTAGCTAGCAAGATGGCAAATTAAAACTTCGTATCGTTTTTGTTTTGTTTTTTTTCCCTATAAGAAAAACCGACAGGGTTGATCGGGCACCGTTCAGAATATGCCAATTTCCGTGAAAATTCATTAAATCAGCAATTGGCTTTCAACTCCGAGCACAAAAGCCACTCACCNGGAACTTTTTTGCAATCTATAATGTTGGACACACGCCATGGCTGACTTCATACAGTGTTAAGGTAATGTAATGTAAGCTAATGTTTCAAAGTTTTGTGTCATTAAATCAGCCTGCTGACCAAAATACTACAATTCACTTGTATCTCAATATGTTTTGACTCATAACAGACTGTAGTCTACCATCCAACACCCATCATTTATTCATTAATTTTTGAAAAACTGTGATATAGTGAGGGAATGAAAATTGAAACACAATAATAATAATAAGAATAAATACGCATATGTTTTGATGTTTTGACTAGGGATGTCCAGTAATATCAGTTGGCCAATATCGGGTTTTTTTTTTGTTTTTTTTCCCTATAAGAAAAACCGATAGGGTTGATCGGGCACCGTTCAGAATATGCCAATTTCCGTGAAAATTCATTAAATCAGCAATTGGCTTTCAACTCCGAGCACAAAAGCCACTCACCAGTGACTAGCACCATTCCAGCCCACAACGATTATTAGGTGCAGTGCAGTATTTTGAACTAAATAACATATTTGGCAGCGTTGTCTTCCCGCTTTCTCCCCCCACAAAACAAGTTCCACACGGCATGCATGTTTGCTATGAACTACCAACACATGCCACATACCATCTTACACGGGTAGCACGTTGAACAAGTCAATTGATGGACTACGGCTCACGGTGTGATCATCATTCAAACATCAGCCATGTGGCTAACACACGGTCCTATATGTGTGACAGTCAGATGGCTAAGCTAATATCCCAAAAAATTATTGAATTCCGAGATGAGCAGTCTTTCACGGCAGTGGAAGTCGCAGAGTGCTTTTTCGCATACCTGGAAGTCCCACTAATGTACTCTCACATCCAAAGTCTCCTTAAAGAAGGCTTGTCATCCTCTGGAAGTGTCACCATGCTGTGATATGTTCTCTTGAAAAAGTAAGGCCACGTTCCCAATTCGGATTTGTTGTTTAATATACAATTTTTTATGTGGTTGTTCACATTGCCAAACAAATGTGACTCGTTATGTTAACACAAAACATCTGGAAGCACAGCATCACTCGCATTTCCGTATGTTTACAGAAGTAAAGACTGCTGCAGTGTGTGCTCCAGTGACGTGTTATACCATTGGTTTCATTTCTGTAGCGATACTGGGTAAAATTCAGGCTAGTATCGGCAATACCAATTCAAAACTATGTGCCAATTGACCTAATGTGTCTGGTAAATTTTAAAACGTAATGGACAGTATTTCAAATCACAGCATAAAGAATACAAGAAATCATAGTAATGTATTATTATTGCCCAGCGATTGACTGGCGACCAGTCCAGGGTGTACCCCGCCTCTCGCCCAAAGTCAGCTGGGATAGGCTCCAGCATCCCCGTGACCCTGATGAGGATAAGCGGTATAGAAAATGAATGAATTAATGTATTATTATTTACTTTAAAGTATATATATCAATGCACACCTTTCAATGACGTACATGTCGCATATACAGTATGCAACCTGACCGTTCATACTGCAGTTGCATTGCATACATATCCAGTTGATATTCACATACAAATGAGACCTTAGTCACGTTTGAAAAAAATGGGAATTGTGCTGTTCACGCTGACATTAAAAAAATCAGATATTGGAATTGACCTGCAGTGTGAACAAAGTGTGTGTGTCCAATATGTTTTTGTCTAAAAAATAAGGTGATTTTATGGGGTCTTCTTTCATACTTCATATAGCCAGTAACAGGGGTGCAGCCAGGAATTCTAGGTCCTATGTCCACCCCCATTTATTTAGTAGTTACCTATTTTTTAGGTCTGCTGGCAGTCAATGGACATTGGAATTGTCCTGACTATTCTCCTTTATACAGCACCTCTGGCCAATAGCACTCAATAAAATAAAATGGGTGGCTTCTGGGCCCGGGGCTCGGGGGGCGGTTGTCCTGCTTGCCCGAAGCTGGCCGGCCCCCGGCGGGTGTTCCGGCGGTTGGCGCCCGGGCCCCCCCTGTGGCCCTTGCTTGGCTGCAGAGTGGCGTCCGGCCGGGTCTCCCTTGCACCTCTTTGGAGTGGACTTGCGGTTGCCTCTTGGGGGGGCGGGCCTCTGTAGGGAGCCTGCTGGGGGGCTGTGCTCCGGCGTCTTCCTAGTCGAAACCTCGCTTTTGGAGCGAGTGTGGTTTGGGATGCATGGCTGTGTTCACCACGAACATCTCCTCATTCTCTGTTTCACTCTGATGTAGTTATCCTGTCACTGCAGACTAATGTAGATTTCCAGGTCTACAAAGCACATGTAGACCGATTGGGCAAACTCCCACATACCCTCCAGTACCCTTGCAAGGGTGTAGAGCTGGTCCAGTGTTCCGCGACCGGGACGAAAACCACATTGCAGCTCCAGTAACCGAGGTTCGACTAACGGTCGTGCCCTTCTCTCCAGCACCCTGGAGTAGACTTTCCCAGGAAGGCTGAGGAGTGTGATCCCCCTATAGTTGGAACACACCCTCCGGTCACCCTTTTTAAAAATGGGGACCACCACCCCGGTCTGCCAGTCCAGAGGTACTGTTCCTGACTTCCATGCAATGTTGTAGAGGCGTGTCAACCAACACAGTCCTCCAACATCCAGAGCCTTGAGAAATTCTGAGCGGAACTCGTCTACCCCCGGAGCCTTGCCACTGGGGAGTGATTTGACTACCCCAATTACCTCAGCCACGGTGATAGAACTGTCCACGTACGTATCCTCAGACTCTGCTTCCTCTATGGAAGGCATGTCAGTGGGATTGAGAAGGGCCTCGAAGTATTCCTTCCACCGACCAACTATATCCACAGTCGTGGTCAGCAAGCCCCCGTCCGCACTGTAAACAGTGTGAACTGGGGGCTGCTTCCCCTTTCTGAGGTGTCGGACGGTTTGCCAGAACCTCTTCGAGGCCGACCGAAAGTCGTGCTCCATAGCCTCACCGAACTCCTCCCACACCCGAGTTTTTGCCTCGACCACCGCCGAAGCCGCGTGCCGCTTGGCCTGCCGGTACCTGTCAGCTGCTTCGGGAGTCCCGCAAGCCATCCATGCTCGATAGGACTCCTTTTTCAGCTTGACGGCAGCCCTAACCCCCGGTGTCCACCATCGGGTTCGGGGCTTGCCACCACGACTGGCACCGACCACCTTGCGGCCGCAACCACAACTGGCTGCCTCAGCAATAGAGGCACGGAATACGGCCCATTCGGACTCAATATCCCGGTCCTCCCTCGAAATGCAGGCGAAGCTCTGCCGGAGATGAGAGTTGAAGACTCGACGAACGGGAGATTCTGCCAGACGTTCCCAGCACACCCTCACTACGCGTTTGGGTCTGCCAGGTCTGTCCGGCATCCTTCCCCGCCATCTAATCCAACTCATCACCAGGTGGTGGTCAGTTGACAGCTCAGCCCCTCTCTTCACCCGCGTGTCCAGAACATACGGACGCAGGTCTGATGATACGACCACAAAGTCGATCATAGACCTGCGACCTAGGGTGTCCTGGTGCCAAGTGCACTTATGGGCATCCTTATGTTCGAACATGGTGTTCGTTATGGACAAACTGTAATTCGCACAGAAGTCCAGCAACAACACACCGCACGGGTTCAGGTCAGGGAGGCCGTTCCTCCCAACCACGCCCCTCCAAGTCACACTGTCATTGCCCACATGGGCGTTGAAGTCTCCCAGTAGAACTATGGAGTCACCAGCTGGGGTGCTCTCCAGCACCCCTCTGATAGACTCCAAGAAGGCTGGGTACTCTGAACTGCCGTTCGGCGCATACGCACAAACCACAGTCAGGACCCTTTCCCCAGCCCTAAGGCGTAGGGAAGTAACCCTCTCGTTTACTGGGGATGACTCCAACACAGAGGCACCAAGCCGGGGGGCTAACAATAAGCCCACACCAGCTCGCCGCCTCTCCCCAGCGGCAACTCCAGAGAAGAACAAGGTCCAGCCCCTCTCAAGGAGTTTGGTTCCAGAGCCTAAACTGTGGGTTGAGGTGAGTCCGACTATATCTAGTCGGAATCTCTCCGCCTCTTCCACAAGCTTGGGCTCCTTCCCCACCAGAGAAGTGACATTCCATGTCCCAAGAACCAGATTTGGCCGCCGAAGACCAGGTCGCCCGGACACCCGCCCTCGACCACTGCCCAAATCACGCAGCACCGGACCCTTATGCTTGCCCCTGCAGGTGGTGGGTCTGCGGGGGGGAGTTCCCGTGTGGATTCTTCGGGCTAGGCCACTCAAACCCTCCACCGCGGTAAGGTGGTGATTCACGGAGGGGCAGTTGTTTTATTCGATCTATAAAAGTGTCATACAATTTGATTTGCCTCTTTTCTAGGAGAACTTTAAACATTAGGCCACATCAAATAATGAAATTGAATTGTATTTTTTTTTACTGAATAAGACACCCAGAATATACATGAATAAAGGATGTGTGATGTACAATATAAAATATGATGATAAAACATTGACAATTAAAGAGTATGTGAATGTCCCTCCTTTTTTACTTCCAAGACAGTGTAGTGGGTAGAATAAGTTGTCTGTCACATTTTTTTGACTTACATTTGTATAGACAGGATTCAAATGTATGGCTGGCCAGATGTGGCCCCCGGGCTGCAGTTTGCCCACCACTGATGTAGCCCTATCTAGACTCCAGGTGACAAAAGTATTACTTAATGACCATGAACTCATCATTTCGAACAGCATTGTGGGTGAAACGTCGGAAAGTCACCTTAACACTTACAGACAACAGAGATGGGGAGTAAGCACCTAATTATGCAAATTAAACGCGTGTCAGTCAATCTGGGCTGTGAAAGGTCCACAAGTGCGCTTCGTCTTTCCCTGCAGGACGTCATGGAATCCGGCTAGCAACACAGCAGTTGACCCTCGGTGCTAATGAAGGTAACAGCTAACTAGCTAACTAGAAACGACGGACGGTCGGCAAGCCTCCTCTTACTGTTCATAATGTGCCATTTTCTGCGTCTCTACCTGCGCAACTTTATCTTCCACTTGCTGTGGCGAGCGTGGATTGTAGCAAGGCTACCCTACAGCAGGCTGGTGACATCACTCTTGTTTACATCTATGCACCTGCTAGCTAAAAGAGCTTAGCATGCTAGCTAAAAAAGCGTTGAAATGGAGGAAGAAGACGGGAAATAAACACCCGCAACGCGTGGACGCCCTTCCGCTTGGGACCACAACGATATGCGACCAAGTAAGGTTGATTTGTACCCACCAATCTCGGCGTCTTTCACAGGATTCTCCTCCATCTTCATTTCCATCGAGCAGCCCCCACGCGCCACCTTTGTTGCCTAGGCAACGGAGCAAGCAGCTCACAGAGGGAGGGGCTCAGACCCTCAAAATCAACTGCATAAGATGCATGCTGCAAGTTCACAGAACAAAACACAAGTTAGCCAGGCTACAAGGGGTGCTGACGTTAACCACCAAGTTTTTGAAAAGCAAAGACAAAAAGTCCTAAACTTAGAGGCCCAGTTTCCTGTTAAGGGCTTAAAATAAACTGGGACTTGGCTAATTTTACTTAAATTAATCCACACCAAACAACTGACTTTCTGAGATGTTGCTTGAATTTGGATTAACTAGTTCTAGACTACAGAGTCTCAGATTAAGGGAATCAAGGAGAACTGAGATCATTTTCTGGAAACCGGATTAGATTAATGCCATGCACATGTGGCTAAAGAGAGACTGCTATAAAAACCTGGTATGGAATACTTGTAATTAATTGGTCTTAAGGAGTGTGTGCAACAGGAGTCACTACACTTAACCAAAAAAAGACAAAAGATAATGCTTAAACAACTTCAGTGAATTTTAGAAGACCCTTTTTAAACAAATTGTATCAAACTATCCTCTAACTGAAAACAAACAATTGTTAGAAAACAAGAAGAAGAAAGCATGGATTTCCATATTGAAATAATTCAACTCAAATAAAAAAGTAACCAAACGGATACTCCAACAACATTAGATTTAATTTTACTCCATTCTTGCAAACCATCTATCCATTATCCATCCATTTTCTATACCGCTTGAGGATAAGCAGTATAGTCAGCTGGACCCTATCCCTGCTGACTTTGGACGGGAGGCGGGTTACACCCTTGGTCTGGTCGCCAGTCAACCGAAGGGCAGACAAACCGTTCACACTCTAAAGGACAATTTAGAGTCGGCAATTAACCTAACATGCATGTTTTTGGAATGTGGGAAGAAACCGGAGTACCCGGAGAAAAAACATACATGCACGGGGAGAACATGCAAACTCCACACAGAGATGCCCAATGGAGATTTGAACCGTGAACCTCCTGACTGTGAGGCCAACATGCTACCCACTCATCCACCGTGCGGCCTCTTTTAAATCAGTAAAGTATAAATGTTTTCATTAATGAAATGTTAACGAAAACAACATTATGTAGAACTCCAACTTCAGAGTGTATATTATCTTGTAAAAACAAAAAAATAAACCTGAAAAAAAGAGCTGCTTGCTGCTACATGTCAGGAGCGTTTCAAGACAGGAGGAGGACTTCCAGTTCCACCAGACACAGAGGAGCTGGGGGACTTGTTGACTGGGATTATTGAAAGTCAGCAACCCCTGGAAGATGTTCCACGTGATGAGCATTTGACCAGTTCAGGTGAGGAATCTTTCAAAGACTCATTTTAAAGGACACATATCATTTACAGATGTTATCCCATCCAACATGCAGTAATTCAATGCAATCATGTCTTGTAACAAAAATGACATAATGACCTTTATTGTTGAAGTCAAATGTAATACTAGATTGTTTCTCCTCCTGACAAAGATGACCTTATCTTCACCCAGGACTTGGGGGTGCACAGGGAGCAGTCAAATGAATCAATCAGCAGCCAGGACCAACATGCAGCAGCATCCAGTCTCCTGCGGTAGCATTAGTCAGCATCCAGCAGTTTCTAATCCAGGAAGCAGGTCAAGAGGGAAAAGGGATGACCATTCATGAGAAACTTGCCATAGAGTTCCGTGAATGTAAATTAAAATATTTAAAAGAAAACTATGAAGTCAAAATGAAAAGAGAGAGATAACGCAGCAGCCGTGTCAATTGTCTTTGGAGCCAAACCTCAGTTAAATAAAAAAACAATACCTGAATTTTTTTAACTGTCTATGCCAATCATTTATGTATCCCTCAAGGCACATTTATGAGAAGTGCTGCAAAGCAAACGCATTCTCTGTAAGCAAGTCCATTTCTGTCATTGGCTAGCTCAAGGATGGGGACATGTTGGACATCATCATCTTCAATATCAGGGTCCGGGCAGCCACACTATTTAAGAAAATGATGAAGCACTGCTGTTGCAATGATAGCAATGCAGCACCTCCTAGGTTCAAACCGCAGTGTATTTCGGAGACACTGGAAACGATTCTTCCATACACCAAACATGTTAGCCCTCTGGTGAGAATGTGAGCTTGGTTAAAGCGCTGTTGCTCTGGTTGGACTGGATGGAGATGAGGGGTGAACAAGAAGTTTGTCTGTGCATACCCCCTGTCACCAAGTAGAATTCCAGAGTGTTGTCTTGCTTCAAACTGAGTATTTAAAGAGGAGTTGTGGAAAATCCTTGAGTCATGAGTTGAACTTTTCCAGAAGGCAACAGTATTGGAGAACTGCATAGTGGGAGTGCACACTCCTTGTACACTTATTGAAAACCAGTTTTTACGATTTCTGAATTCCTCAGCATCTTCTGTAGTGGGACACTTGATGGGAATGTGGCAGCCATTGATGTAGGTAGATTTCTATGAACGTATGTAGGTAAGTAGAACTTGATTAAATCTTTTTTCATTTCACATATAGCACTGCGGGCCGCACGGTGGTTGAGTGGGTAGCACATTGGCCTCACAGTCAGGAGGTTCAGGGTTTGAATCTCCGTTGGGCATCTCAGTGTGATTTTTTTGTTGTACATTGTCGTACTACTATATAATTTAACAATAAACCAGAAAAAAAATATTGTGTTAACAATTTTAGTAACAGAATTGAAATTGTTATTATAATTTATTATAATTGTTATTATAATATAATTAATATTATGAATGACAAAACAAAGAATTGTTTAATTTTGGGAATATTAGGTTGTGGAAAAAGTTATAATGTGTGGATAAAATCAGTTTATGGGATTAATGGCGTAATTCCATGGTGAAAATGCACAAGAGTGAAGTTGAATAATATTTGAAACATTAAAAAATGAAAAAGTCAGCAGTAATTTATTTGCGAATAAAGTGAAAACACAGAAAAAGAGAAATTCTCTACCAAGAAAAACAATTTGAATGTTTGTTTGTTTCTTTCAAAGAAAGCCAATCACTGCAGGCCACAGTGCAGATTGATTCAAGCTGGTGCTTTTCTAGGCAATTGGAACATACATGCCATCAAGGCCAATCAGATCTGATCTTATTCCTTTGCCATTACAAAGGCTGCACCTGATTAAGTACATCAAGTGAGCAGGCGCACATCTCCTGCAGCAAAGAGGCATGCAGGGTGTTGCTAATTTTCAGGTTATAAGTGGTGTGTGACTGGACCCGATGCTTTTTCTGCGTGTATTTGTAGACCTGCATCAACAAGCGGACTGTAAATAGGTCAGACTGATTATCTGTCCGAGAATACAGTGCTGCCGTGAAATAGTCTATTTTTAACAAAGAATTGTAATGACCGCCCTCCGAGCCATGTCATTGTTTACACTTACAGGGCCAATTAAAGCCGTTCTACTGTGGCACAGTCTCTCATTTCACAAGCGGGAGTTTGAAATAGAATTATGGAGCATAAGGAGAATAAATGAGATATGCAGCATGTTTCCCCTTGTTTCCGTGCTCTTATCCAATAGAGACGAGATAGTTTAACAAAATATATTGGCTTGTCTGCAGCAAAGGTGACTCTTGAGAGCGCGACTGATATCATCGGCGGAAAACATATAGAGCATCTGAATATGCATTACACAACGCTATTAGTAGTGCCATACCATACCATAGTACCATGCCCTCACCACAAAGGCTGCGATTGGTCGGCTTGTAGAACATTATTTCCTCTGTGTGTATGACTCGGCCCATCTTGACAAAGTGCGTCGCCTCTGGAAGAAGTGGGAAGCTACTTGCTCACTGGAAGTATTGTTTTGTCATTTATACAGCGGTACCTTGGCATAAAGTGTTCCGACTAGTGTTTTTAGATTTGAGCCGCTAAAAGTTAGGCTAGGAGCTGCTACTTACCGGCACAGCCGATGTGAGCCATTTGGGGTGCTAGCTAATGACATGACACATAATGACTTTGACACTAGCATTATAGAAATTGTATGTACTTTATAGCCATCTAACTTATCTTATTTAGTAGGGATTGTGCAAAACTAAGGCCGCACGGTGGACGAGTGGGTAGCACATTGGCCTCGCAGTCAGGAGGTTCAGGGTTCGAATCACCGTTGGGCATCTCAGTGTGGAGTTTGCATGTTCTCCCCATGGGGTTTCTCCGCGTACTCCGGTTTCCTCCCACATTCTAAAAAACATGCATGTTAGATTAATTGGCGACTCTAAATTGTCCATCGGTATGAATTGGAGTGTGAATGTTTGTCTATACTGTATGTGCCCTGCGATTGACTGGCGACCAGTCCAAAGTGTGTATCCCGCCTCTCGCCCAAAGTCTGCTGGGATAGGCTCCAGCATCCCCGTGACCCTAATGAGGATAAGCAGCATAGAAAATGAATGAATGAATGTGCAAAACTACAACAAGAGCAACATCAAATTGAACGCACTAAATAAATACAGAACCACCATCCACCTGAAGTTGGTTTTTCAGAGAAGTTGTGCATCACAGATATGCACATTAGCACTCAATAAGGTCACCAGAGCTTACCTTTACGCATTCCCACACAGTATCAGCATTTGGGACCAAATATGAGGTGAAAGAAAAAGGCTAAATATACAGTAGTGTGTGAGAACAAAGGTGCGTTCAAGGAGCGTTAAACAGTGGGACAAATTGCATCAAATATAAAAAACATGAAAAAATTATTAAGATTAGCCCATATTTCCAATATTGATATCCTTTTACGTAAAATTAGCTGTAGTTATTGTAGTTGCATATTGAATCATTTACCACAGAGATTTACATCTCTACTTATTATAGATAAAAACTTATTTTAGACTTAGACTAGACAGACTTTATTGAACTACAAAGGAAATTGCTTGGTTACAGTAGCTTCATTGAAGAAGAAAGAGACAAAACACTGCAATGCAATATAAATAAAATATATAAATTATAAAAACATATATTGTATTATATAGCTAGATACAAATATAAGTATAATACAAAAAAAATAATATAAGTAATAAAGAGACTATGAGATAAACTATGTTAGCTTATTTACAAATAGTGTAAAGTACCTGCGATTAAATGTTATTCATTATGAGTTAACTACGGGCAAAGTGCGATTAATCATGATCAAATAGTTTAATCGATATACAGCCCTAGTCGTAACACATCGATTAGGTGCAGTTGCCATAACTCTCCCCTTCTCTCTTTAATTACCATCGTGCACTCGTGACGAAGGACGCTATAAAGCTAAATAGTCGACAGGAGTCGCGGTTTCTCTGAAAGTTCACGTAATGCTATGTGAGATATAAAGCTGGGGTGTCCTGAGCTGGTGTGGTTACACGTGGTCTGCAGTTGTCAGCAAGGAAAACAGGACTGCCCATTCCGCATACATACCGTAGTACGCCCAATGGCAATGTAGCAGCTAAACAGCTAAAACTAAATACGTTTGATCTAAACTAGGGCTGCAACTAACGATGATTTTTTTATTCAATTAATCTGAAGCTTGGTTGCTTTATTTGCTTTATTAAATTGGGTAATCCTGTCCTTAATGGGCCAAAGCAGGCACACACTGTTAGTGGTTTGGTTGGCAACATATCACAAAACAGGCAAAAACACCCATGATTGTTTTCCAAAGTCAAATTTGATGTGTGTGAATATCTTGACATAAAGATAAAAGCTCTGATTTCATGGATGACTAAGATTTTTTTTTTTTAAATTCACATATGAGAGGCTGGAATCAGAGGGTATTTACATTTTTAAATAAAAACGATTAATCCAATACTAGCATAGCTGTGGATCAACTGGATAACAGATGAATCATCCGTTCATCGATTATTTGTTGCAGAACCCAGAATTACCTCTGGGTCTGAGAAAATGCAAGGTTGAAAGTACAACTACAACCTTATCTTATGTTATTTTCAAGAAAAACAATGTATTCCATTCATGTTAAAAGTAATTTCCTGACAAATGCTTACATATCTGATAGAGTTATTGCTTTTTTTAATACATTGAGACACATATTTAAATGGATTTGTTTTTGTCACTTATCACTATGTTTTTATTTTATGAGGAATTGTGATTATTTATGTTAATGTGTGTACTACCACCAACATTTAATGGGATTATCCTTACAAAAGTACCGACTTATCGTAAAACTCAAGGCAAAAACCATGACCAGAAAATGGCACAACGTACAAACCGGCGCCGATGGGTACAGTACGTAACCTCCTTGTCAGAGATAGAAATAGAAACACTGTCAAAAATAACCCCTTAGCTTTCTGCCCAAGGTAAACTTTGCGCACAGTGTTTTCCTTTCAAGATCTCTGCAGAGTGCAGCAATAATTGAATGAAAACATCCATCACTGCAAAACACAATCACGTGAAAGAGAAGCACAGTCCACATGGTGTGGTCTCTCACGTTTTAGTTTCCCTTCAGAAGAATGTATTTTTACACACTTCTCCAAGCACGTGTGACAGCTCATACGTGTGCTTCACATGTTAGCAGACATGCCTGTCTTGGTGAAAAGTGCTGGAACTTGAAATGCACCTATTTTAAGTCTCAGAGTGGAGGATACACCATTACAAACCTGATCAGAGTGATTGACAAACCCCTCTGGAGTTATATCATTTTTTTAAATTAGCTTTGAGTTAAGTTTCTGATACCTGTGTCAAGGCACCACTGTGGACCACAGTGGGTCACTCCTCCCCCTGCAAACCCGCTTGTGTAGTGTAATGTACACCTCCAAAAACACCTACTCTTGCATCACAACACAACATGGATCATAAAGGCTGTGATTGGTTGACTTGTAGAACATTGTCCCCTGCGTAATTTCCAATTACACACCCCTTCTCTCTTTAATTGCCGTTGTTCACCGGCGACGAAGGAAGGTATCGAAATAGTCGGAAAAGGTCGTGGCTGCTCAGATTTGACGACACATCACGCACACAGCCCCGAAGATTTTTGCATTGGCTTGCAGCCAAAAAACATAACAAAAATGGGAAAACCAGAGCAAAAGGCATAATGTCACGAGAAAAGCAACAAAAATATTTGTCTTATACACCTACAGTATATATTAAATATGCAGTATATAACAGAGCTTTTTTAGCTCTATTTAGAAAATAAAAATCTATAATATGGCTGTCAAATAATTAGACATTTTAATCAACTTAATCAGTTTTCAAATTAATTAATCATGATCATTTGCAACTATGTGTGAAAATACCCTTTTTACTGTATTTGATGATCAAAAAGAGAAATAATTATTTAATGTATTTGTATGTACTACCAACTCCAAATGACCTAAACATTGAAGTCATGCTATAAGATAGCACGCATTAGAAAATATATTTGCCAAACAATAGTCTGTAATAGAAGCAGAACATTTGTCAAATGTTCTACTTCTTAAAGTTTGGCAGGCCTTGGTTGTGCAACAAGAAACAACTTCCATCCAGTAGCTGGCAGAAATAAAGTGTGGAAGAAAAGGCTACGTGCACCATCTTCTTTGGACTGGAAAATGTAGATGTTGTGGATTTACCGTTGCATCCCAATGCACATTTGTGTTCTGCTACACCCCTTCTTAAGTTTAAGGTGGTAAATCAGTCTTTGAATTATGCTGGATTACATACAAAATGCAAACATTACCTCCTTAGCCACACTTTTATGCTCTTTTAACTGCACCTACTATGTCATTTCTAGTCATGAAAATGTTGTAATGCTAACTCTATATTGAAGTCCCCACCAAGTTTTCAAAAAATAATTTCAATCGGGGCCGCACGGTGGATGAATGGGTAGCACATTGGCCTCACAGTCAGGAGGTTCTGGGTTTGAATTTCCGTTGGGCATCTCTGTGTGGAGTTTGCATGTTCTCCCCGTGCGTGCGTAGGTTTCCACCCACATTCCAAAAAATGTGCATGTTTTTATGGTCCATGGACTCTAACTTGTCCACAGGTATGAATGTGAGTGTGAATGGTTGTATGTCTTTGTTTGTCTATATGTGCCCTGCGATTGACTGGCGACCGGTCCAGGGTGTACCCCGCCTCTCGCCCAAAGTCAGCTGGGATAGGCTGCAGCATACCCGCGACCCTAATGAGGATAAGCGGTAAAGAAAATGAATATGAAATATCGAAATATTTTTTGTAGTTAGAGCATAGAAAACATGTTGATGACCTTCTGTGTTTATGTTTGTTTCTTACATTGATCTTTGCATTTCAATTATTCTTTGTTTACACTACATTGCACAAAACTGATGCGCAGGCTACGGGATCCCTGCAGGAGCTCATGACAGCTGATGCTTTAAACATTGCATGCTACCAAGCTTTACCATTACCACAGTGAATGGAAGGAGTACCTTTTTTGGCATTTGTCATTTGATTGCTAGGGGCGTACATTCGATGAAAAAGTGGCTCGTTTTTGTCGACACGTGTTGTAGTATTGTTAACTTTGTCATTATCGCTAAGCAGCTCTAAACCTTGGCGTTTATATGAGCGCACCGTGACTTCCATGGCAGTATTCACCTGGATTCCACGAGACATTGGAATGTCATAGTGTTGCTGCGTAAATGTGCTGCGTTTGTGTTTGAGCAAGAACTGACAAAGCATCATTTCTCTGTCCTTGCAAGGTAGTCATGCAAAGATCAGAAGTGGGAGCAAGTTGGGTGGTTACGAGGGGACGGGAATCCGGAGTGGTGGTGGTGTTGGCTGAGGAGGAACCGGTCGGCAGTACACAGAGAATCACTATGGTGACAGCAATCAGGGAGCTCAAGGGAGCGAGGCGGGGTCAGAGACGAAGACTTGAGAGGCAGCTGACTGAGGAATCAAGCCTCACTCCGGATGATTCATCTGACAGCCAACCCCCCCCCACTCATCACTCATCCCCAGAGCCCACCAGCTTGGTGGAACAGGGATGTGGCCAGCAGCCTTTTCCTTTGATGAGAATGAACTGAAGACAAGACAGTAGAGGAGCAAACGGATACGCTTGACGATTCATTCATGTGCTGTATGTTCCCTCATACAAATATATAACTTCCCCGTCCCTTAATTCATGTGTTCCTCTTGCTCCATATGTCTCTCCCGCTAAGCTTTGTCTTGGACTCAAGGATGGAAATCGCAAAGAAGCCCTTGATAGGAAATGATACGACACACCTACAATGCGAAAATCAATATAGCGGTATGAAGACCACCTACAATGCTTCTATTTAACTAAATAATAAAAAAAATTTTAGAAATAATAATCCTGGGGATACTTGGCAACCTCTACAATGGAATCCCCCTAAAAGAATCAAATTTTCTGGAAAATATGAATAATAAAATTATAATAAATAATATATAATTTTTTTAAATTTCAAACCATCATCAGCTTACCTCAGTAAGGCATTAAATCTATCGCAACGGGACTGTTCAGGTTGTTGTAAAATATATTTTGCCTTTCATCCAAGCAAGTTCCTAGAGTTTATGCTCAAAGACCAGGCAGGATAGCTCTAGTCAGACGAGAGCGCTCCAGGCTAGACTATTTAGATTTTCGTATTATATTTTATATGTTTATGTAACAGAGTTTCTGCGCTAAATTTGTTTGTATGATAGGACAGCTCTAGTCAGATTAGTGCTACCCTACCTACTCTGGGAGTGTGAACTGATGAAGCCTGCACAGACGAGACAAGCGGAGGCGTCCAGTTGCAATCGATTCAGTGCCCTGAGAAGCTTGCTTTGTGTTCCGTGGTTTTTGACGATATCAAAAAGTCTTTTTAAAATGTGTCAGTCAAGTGGCTCACGGCAATGTCCCAGCACTCCCGTTCCCGACATCCACACACACGCTTCTCCGTCACAGCAAGTTCTCCGCAGACTGCCATTGCCAAAAGTCCTTCCAAATGTTGCCTCCCATTGCACATCCTCGAGATTGTCACAAATGCACCAATTAACTGCGTTGTTTACTTCTGTAAACACAAGGCAATGCGTGTGACGTGTGCTTTTCACTTCCCAGATGCTCTGCATTCACAATGACAAGTAGTGTTTTTTTGGTAATGTGAACGTCAACAAAAAAAATCCGAATTGGGCATTATACTGTGCATTGTGAATGTAGCCTTAGACCTTTGCATTCTGTATGATATAGGGGTTAAAATTTGAGAAATGTGTAAGGGGTTAATGCCCCACTAGCAGCTTCAGAGGGAGTAGTTTTACTTTATTGTGACTTTATTTTGTTGTTGTTTTTTGTAGCGATCTCCCATGTTTTTTTTATTGAGTCAACCAGCATCAGGTTGTGTTTGGCATTAGAATGTATGTGGTATAGTCAAATCTCGGTCCCGTCCACTACGGCTTTCGTATGAATTGGTCTTCGTCTAAAATTTCCACCAAAATGTTGCCTCAATTATTGTACCCTGTCCCGGTTTTCGTTTGCATTGAGTTCGATCTTGCCAGGATATACAGGAAGTCCACATTAATAATAAATTCCATCCATTGGTCATCATGATTAGATCACATTGTTTTCTCCGTGTAAAACTGCAATTAGTCTCTACAATGTTTTGTGTGAATATAATGAGGTATTTGGACCCGATTAATTGGATTTACATGATTTCCTATGGGAAAAATTGCCTCGGTTTCATCGGTTTTGGATTTTGTCAAATTAATTAAGAGATCCGAGGTACTACTGCGCTATGCACCATGTTTTAACAGTTTATTTGGCAATGTCAGACGCGATATCAATATTTAATGCTGTACCATGAGCGATAATAACGTGAGTAGTGTTGGCCCACCTCAATGGACAGTGTCAATCTAAACTGACAATCCCGTGTCAATAAAACTCAGTTAAATTGCTTGGTCTTGACAGCAAAAGTGGAATTCAAAGCACGGGGAGAAAATAATTGGCCATAATTAGAGAGCTACTTGTGTCACACCACTATCATTTGTGTTATAGAAGACGATGGCTCCGATTACTCCAACAGCATGACCTCCATTAAGCTGATCTATTGTAAAACACAGCCCTGTTTTTCAGCAATATTGTCCCTGTTAAGACTCATCGGCAGTACGCATCATCTCGGTCAGCTCTTGACCGAAATCTTTTGAGTCACATTCTTCGCTGTTTTATTTGTTGTCACTCGATTCGCGCCGTGTTTGTCCTGCGGTTGGACTCCCCTTGCTTTGTCATGGCTGTGCCACACCCTGCTGAGGAGGAGGAGGAGGACGGCCACATGACCTTGATGCTCATATCAGGCCATCCCTCACTCAGGGGTCGGCTTTCTGTCCTTTCATGTGTGAAATATTTCACAATGCTGCCATGCCTTTGCTGTTTTTTTTTATTTTTTTTAATCTCCATTACAAAGTTGTGCACGATGAACACAGGAAGTGAACAAACCACTGGTGCCTGCCGAGTCGCGGGTTGGGATTAAATCAGCTCAGCTTCTTCCCACTCCTTTTTTGGACATGTTGATTTGTGAAAGTGTCTCCAAAATAAATGACACCGTTAACATACTTCTACATTGGAGTCCTCCCATTGTTGTGCACATACACCGGCATGAATTAGACGACAGAGTATAGCACGTTAGTTGGCGTAGACCGCACCAATCTAATTATCCTTGCTCAATGTTTGCATTGGTCCATGAGGGAGCCCTACCATAAGTGCAAATGGTCCCTCAACAGCTAACACACACACACACACACACACGAAAGGAGAAGGAAATCAAAAAATATAGGAGTGGCACCCAGAGAGGAAGGCGGCGTTGCTAGAACAGTCTTCCCACCTTGTGGTAGCGCAAGTGAACTGAAGCTGCATCAATGCCGGAGCTGCAGGGGGGGGGGGTTGAAGAAGAGAGAGAGAAAGATGCAGGGAGGCAGAGAGGGCGGGAATGCAAAAGGGACGCTGGAGGGAGAGAGAGAAGGAGAGAGAGAGAGCAGCAGGGAGGGGAGTTTAAACTAAGTGCTATGTTTTGGGACAGCTAATCTGCTAGCGAGCAGGGTTAGGAGCGGAGCGTATATTGTGCGAGCCAGTGTGCGGGGGACCGATAAGGCAACACGCCAGCCCTCCGAGCCGAGCCGAGCGACTGCCTGACTTCTTTGAGCGCGCTGACTCCAGGGAGGGTTGCAAAAACCATATTGACTCAAGACGCATGCAGGGGGACCCTGGACAGAAAAAAGCAGAGAAACTCAAGGACTTCAAAGTGAAACAGACACCCTTGTTTTTTTTTTTAACTTGATTTTTCTTCCTTTTTTTTTACACTTCGGAGACCGACTCCCCTCCGTAGCAAAGGCGAGGAAGGGAGAAGCTGACAATAGGACAGAATACTAAAAGCACCCGATCCGAACATGTTCGAAATAAGCCGAACACTCAACGCCGCCTTGTTGAGCAATGAGGTAAAGACGTCTCCTCTTCTCCTTCTCCTTCATCATCACCTCATCTCTCCTCCACACCTTACCTGTCTGCTGCCAGCCTTTCTGTCGTGCGCGTTTGTGTTTTGCATGTGTGTGTGTGCGCTTTCTGTGCGCATCGCAGCCACAAGACTGTTGGGGAGCAGCTGTGTGTTCCATTTCCATGCCACTTAATGGTCATACGGGACAACAAGGGGCTGCTTTGCTGCCAACGGAGCGCCACGGTGGTCATACTTTGCATCGCTGCATCATTGTGAGGAGGTAGCCGTCAGCCTTGCTTGTGCAATCGGGGGGCGGACTGTGCCTTCACATGCTTCTAAGTGCGAAAGCTCGCACGTGTGTGTGTGTGTGTGTGTGTGTGCGCTCACCAGCAAAATGTTCCCCTAATCCCATCCCTCCCTTCTCTCTGTCGTTTCCTTCTGCATACACCACCCCCCCCCCCTCTGTCCTTTTTAATATTCATCATCGCCCTTCCTACCTGCTGTTATCTGTCCCTAAAACCCCGCCCCTCCACCCCTCCTTTCCGTCCCCTCCATCTACACTCCCTCTCCTCCCGCATCTATATGTGTGAGTGTGTGTGTGTGTGTGTGTTCTGTGAGCAGCATCTCAAGATGATGGCGAGGTACGGGCAGCTCTCGGGACTAGCAGCCAGTGGCGTGGGCTCCGTCCCCGAGTCGCACTCGCCGCTATTTCCCAGGGACGTCCCGTCATCGCTGGCCCAGACGGGCTACAGGTCATCCCTGGTAAGAGGATATAGACAGAGCACAATATCTCCATGTACAAGTCTTTCCGTCTTTTTAATCAACACAGGCGTGCGCTGTAACGGCATGAGGGCGGGGGGGATGCGGGGTCGACTTGTGTTTGTGTGTGGGTGAAAAAGGGCAGAGAGAACAAATCAATTGTACCATCCTGCCGGTAATCCTCAATGGATGCTATTAGTAAATATTTGCATCGTTGTGTTTGTTCAATTACCCTACGCCTACTCTGTCTTTAGTCTCCACCAGACCCACGGTCATCGAGGGAATTTGCGGTGTGTGTGTATGACGTGCATGTGCGTCTGCATGGCTGAAATCATTCATAGTTGTGGAATTTGCGTCGCTGTATTGCGTTCGCGGCTTCCGATCAAATTAGGCTGCAAAGTGGTGAATGAGGATTAGCATTAAACATAACGTCCCGGTGTAATTCCGAGCTTGCAGGGGAGGAACGTAGATTAGACCCCTCCGTCCAAGACTCAATGTCAACGAGTAAATTCAAGAAAAGCAATACAGAAATAATTTTCAAAACGTTTTAGTTGGAAGAAAATCCCCAGCTCGCCGTATTAGGGCAACACGAAGCTGCGTGTGGTTCACCTACCCTACAAACTGGCTCAGATCCACACGCCAAAGCCTCCCAGAAGCTTTCCCAAGCCCACCGTCATGCTGCTGACGATACCCAAGGGGTTTTCCAGCAAACTCTATGCAGATTGCACAGCAGGGGATAAGCGGTGAAATAAGTCTACGTGGAGTCGGGCTTCGAAAGTGAGTCCCCTCTCCCCGACTTCTCGCTCTGCATTCTTACAACAGTTCAAAGCCATCTGTCTCAGTGTTTTTGTTGTCCAAAATGCCCACTTAGACGGGACGGTCTTATCTGCAGTTTGCATGAAGCTGCTGGCCCATGAATTGTTGGCGGAAACAAGTGGAAGTAATACGTTGAATTTATCCAAGCAGTTTGATGGACATGTTTACATATTTGATGCAGCGCAGAGTGAGACAGAAAAACAAAATTCGAGGTAGTCAACTTTTCTTTTTCACTTTCACTTTCTTCTTTTTTTTTCCTGCTTTATATGAAAAACTCCTCACTACATCCCATGTGTGTATATCCAAAGTGTGGTTGTAGTTCATACTTATAGTTTTGCACATTCGTATTTCCTGGGTGTGTGGGTGTGTGTGTGTGTGTGTGCACGGATGATTACCCTGTTTAAGAAAGACCATCGTGATTAATGGCACCTTCATTAAGCTTGGCGAGATCATTTGCATACATTAAGCAAATGCAGTGGAAAACACTGATAGATTTTATGCTGAAATGCCGCATCACAGTCTTTGTGTAATGGTTCATTCAAATTACCTAATTTTTTTTGCACAAGTCAACACAAAAGGAGTAGGAAGAAGCCCATTTTATTTGGTCCTACCACTTACAGTTTGTTCTTCCTGTGCCGAACGTGTAAGACAGTTTTCTTCCGGCTAAAAATGGATACGTTGACTACAACTCAATTAATACAAAATGTCGAGTGTGCATGTGTGCCCGTGCTTCCTATCCGTCATAAACTACAACAAATACCAATAGAAACCTGAACACGCATGCACACATACAGTATTGCATGCCATCATTTTAATCATCTGTTAATAGTCACTATTTGAACAGATCCAGGATGACCACCTAACCCCCCGCTGTGTAAACTAAGACAAAGGCAATGAAATGAAAGGAGCACGAGAGAGCGAAATCTGAATTGCAAATGTTCCATATTTCAGTCAGCCGAGATTTAATTTTCAAAAAGGACACATTAAAAAAAAAAAAAAAAGGCTGCAGTGCGCCTGTGCTTCCCAGTTGAATGTTGTTAATTTCTAGAAAGCTCCGCTGATTGCCCACTGCAGGCAGCTGACGTTCTCTATGTGACATGAGGCTTTGTTTGGCAACTCTAATTTTCTCTCTCTGTTTGAAAAGAAAAGAGCAATGAAAGTGGATAGGAGTTTAGTTTAAACATGCCTTGTTTCATTCCTACCAACCGGACACGACGATACAGTCGGACAAATGGAACGGGCAAGGAGATAGTTAGAGGTCATCCCCATATCACAGCAACGATTAGCTATTTCCGTCCGCCGCCTCTTTCCCTGATTGCAGTCTTCTCTCCATCCAGGAAATTAGCTCGTTTATGCCGCCGCACCTGCATCGTTGACGGCGGCGGCGGTAGCAGAAACCAGAAATCGACACAAACAAAGGCAGTGCTAACCGGTGGTATGGAAGCGAAGAAGCAGTTTAAATGACACGCTTTGTTCTGTAAACACTCCCACGAGCTGCAGGGGCACCCTGTAGCACATTTGAAAGTGGAGCATGTCACGACTGCATGAGCGTACCATGCCACTGTGTGTACATCGTGGCATGTCTGCTCTCCGTGTGAGCACGTGTGGTGTGTCAGTTGCAGGGAAGGCAGAGATGCTGAGAGCCCTAAAGACTTCGCATATGCGTTTGAACGTGCGTGTGTGTGTTTGCGTGCATGTCGCCGGCCACCAGTGCTACAGGGGGGGCCGTGTGATTAGCAGCTGAGCCCGTGTCCCTCTGGGACCCATCACTGCAGAAAGGAGCAGGTGTCTGCAGGCTCGTGCACACAAACAAAAATCCAAACTGTCGCTCTTCCACCATCTATGAGTCAACTTCATTCACGCCCAATTTAGCAGCAACAACTGGGCGGGGCTCTTTTTTCCATTATAACCTGTACGTTTTTTTTTTCATACGCTCAGTAGGCTGACACAAATTCTTGAGATGTGATCCATAAACAATACCCCGATCTCGGAGTAGCCCGCTGAGCCATCACGAACGCTCGCGCCCACCCAAAGGTCACTTGGCTGTGTCCACGCACTCTGACCTGGAACTAATGACCTGCAATTCCACTCATGTATTGGCAGGGCTCCTCTGCTCTGGCTAGCATGTCTCCACAGATGAAAGTTGACATGTTTACGGAAAGCCAGCATATCTGGAAAGAGAATTTAACAGGGACACATATATGCAGCCAACATGTGCACATTCTCCGTACCGTTGACCCTTGAGTGTGCTTGTACGCTTCCCTGCTCTCCAAGTACGCATTTTCCTGTTTCAGTTTTGACCTCGGTTTCAAAATAACAAGCACCTCCAAAAAAAATCCTCGGGTGCAGCGATATGGACCTCTAAGCCTGTGATTGGTCAGCTTGTCGAACAATATTTCCTGTCTGTAAGCGATTTGCTCAGAGGACATAAAGCCCACTTCTGCCTGCGCCGATTTTGGATAAAAGCGCGTCCATTAGTTTAACCTAAAATGACGCAGCCCTTCTCTCTTTGATTACCACTGTTCACAAAGAATGCTAACAAGTTAAATAGCTGATCAGAGTTGTGGTTGCTCACTCCAAAACGATTAAAACAGGAGTGTCCAAAGTCCGACCTAGGGGATTTTAGAGCACTGTGGCCTGCGGCACATTGCGGAAAGAAAATTAATAACAGCAAAAATGGTAAATATTTAACAAAAAAAGTTGAAATGGTGATATTAATAAGTAACAAATACGCAAAGCTTGGTCTGTATATAATGTGTGCATGGTGATTTTACAAAATTAAAAATATACCAAGGGGTGAGCGCAGAGTCTGCATAAAATTACTTCAAGGTTGGCAGGTTCACATGATGCCTCCTATTATTGATAAATTGCAATTAAGGTTAACAGGATTTTAACCTTAATTGTTTAGTTTATTTTAAACAAACTTCGTTGTGCATATTCTGTACTGTATATATGTATTTTGTTTCCGGATGTACCAGGTTGCCATTGTCGATGTGTGCAAAAAAGGATACGCACGTGTAATAGTAATGTTAATAGACAGTGTAGAAAATAAATCAATCAATCAAAGCATAAAAATGTGTAATAAATACATGCAGGGTATATAATAAACAACTTTAATTGAATAATACAAAGGGGAAAAACCTTTGTATTTACACTCAGTTTGCAACTGAGTGTGAAGCTTCTGGGATGAGACTCAGCACCTCCAAATCCGAGTCCATGGTTCTCAGTCGGAAACGGGCGGACTGTACCCGTCCGGGTTGGGAGTGAGGTCTTGCCCCAGGTGGGGGAATTCAAGTATCTCGGGGTCTTGTTCATGAGTGAGGGACGGTCGGAGCGTGAGATCGATAGACGGATCGGTGCAGCATCAGAAGTAATGCGGTCACTGTACCGGACCGTCGTGGTGAAGAGAGAGCTGAGCCGGAAGGCAAAGCTCTCTGTTTACCGATCGATCTACGTTCCCACCCTCACCTATGGTCATGAGTTATGGGTCATGACCGAAAGAACAAGATCGCGGATACAAGCGGCGGAAAGGAGTTTCCTCCGTAGGGTGGCTGGACTCACCCTAAGAGATAGGGTGAGGAGCTCGGCCATCCGGGAGGAGCTCAGAGTAGAGCAGCTGCTCCTTCACATCGAAAGGAGCCAGTTGAGGTGGCTCGGCCATCTAGTCCGGATGCCTCCCGGGCGCCTCCCTGGTGAGGTGTTTCAGGCATGCCCAGTCGGGAGAAGGCCCCGGGGACGACCTAGGACACGTTGGAGGGACTATGTCTCACAGCTGGCCTGAGAACGCCTTGGTGTCCTCCCGGTGGAGCTGGAAGAGGTCGCCGGAGACCGCCTACTGAGACTGTTGCCCTCGGAATGAAATGGAAAAACTACTAACAAAATACAGACCATATTATTGATAAAATGAACCAAACACTGCAGTGGATAGGTAAATATACAGTAGAGCTTATTAAATAATAAAGCGGTAATAAAGCAGGATAATAATATCAGATGCTGTGCTGCTCAGCATTCTCTTAACTTAAATGGTGCTGTAATAGAAAATTAAACAAAAATATATCGTTTATGCAAAAACAAAAGTGCATATCTCATATATAAAAGAAGCTTTAATGCGCACACAAAGACTACAGTCTGTTTTGCATTGTTTGGAAACTCCATGGAGGATTTATCACAACTCTGCTTGCATGCAAACAATTTGCTCCTCTGCATTCTTCCTCCATAACTCCTAAATGGTTTTAATTCCAGAAACAACTGTCTAGTACAATACTTTTTAAATCCAAATGATCTTATTAGGCTTGGCAAGACCATGTTATTGTGTTGCACGTATTTTGTTATTTGCAAATAGCGATGAATTATGAAAATATATCCATGCTTGCTGGCTCCAGCGGCACGATAACCAGCAGATATTCTCATTTAATTGTAATATAAATGGGCAGTGACATGAAAAAGTATGTACAATACAAGTCAGCCTTATGAAGGCAGAGAAAAGAGGCAAGAGATCAAACCTTTACTTCCCCGCATGGCCGTCTTGATCATCTACCATGATAGCTTCATCTGGCAGCTCAGCCTCCAATTTGCAATGAAAAAGCAAATATCTTGCATCAGACAACATTCAGTTCCCCTCTCAAAGAGTACGCCCTTTGCAACACCAATTTGAGAAATTGTACAGCCTCATATAACTCTCCTTGGAATTGATGGATGGCCGATTGAATGCATTGCTTTTTTTTTTTCCTCTTATTGATGTGCTAATTGCCTATAGGACGACGCAAAGCATCTGCTGTCACCCTGACTAAATCATATATCGCTGACTTTCACCAACCATTGAATAATATCAAACTTAGTGTGGCTTTACACTATACAACAACCGTCGCCAAATGGCGGATCCCAGTCCAGATCCAGACCCAGTGATGACCCTTTACAGACCTGCGATCAATTACCCTGAATGGGAAATATAATAACATATAATATTGCTCGCGGACTGATCACAGCCGCAGTTTGCGGGCGTAATTACTGCAGTTATTGCGGTTACGTGACAGCAAACGCAATGACATCACTCAAAACGAGCCATTAAAATAGTTTAAATGCCGAGACGTAAATGGCTACCGTGGTGTCATGGCGAGGCAGGTGTAATGTTGCGGCGATTTCAGAACACAGAGAACAGGACCCAAGTGCAGCTAAAAAGTATTTATTTCATAGACTGCTACTTAGAAACAGGGATTCGGTCTAACAAGCATAATGCTCCAACGTGCCTTGGAACACAAATGTAAAGCAAGGAGAAAACAGCACAGGGAAAAACAGGAAGGACTACAAAATAAGAGCATACAACCGGAACTACGGCATAAAAGTGCAAATAAACACAGTGACTGACACACATGGCTTGCTCAAAACTAGCAAAACTTGACATGACAGAGAAAAGGGAACATTTCAAAGTGAATGGATGGGCCGGTATATGTCTCATATGGGTCTCATGTGCTCTAAAAACTGCAGCAAATGTGACTCGCCAACCTGACAAAACACACGTCATTCAAGGAGGACGCGTCCACCCGAGTCTGATGTGAGAGCGCGGAAAATAACACTGCATAGATTCCAGTATGAAAATTTTACGAGAGTCATAACATATTCGGCAAAGTCCAAATGAGTGTTCATTGAGGACTGTATGGCTATCAGAGCAAAAAAAAACATTTTCCACTGACAAGAGAGTTGTGAAGGAGTGCTTCTAGAGGTTACTCAAAGGTAAACAAAAAGAGGGACTGAAATTCTGGCAAATCCTAATGTCAGCTGCAACAATGGGAAGAACATGTTAATCTTTATGAGGGTGTATTGCTGCAGCTTTTCTGTTAAGGAGACTTAATAAATTGCTATTATTTAATATGTTTTTAGAGAAACCGGCGCAGTTTTACTAACTTAAGCTTAAAAAATAACGCTCTTGTGTTCATTCATTGTTTATTCAGTCATACTTACCTGTTTTTATTGATGTGAAATTTGGTCCTGTTTTCTTTTAAATGCAATTTAGGTTCCAAGGTAATTGTGTTGTGTTAAAACAATAAGAGGACATGCAGGGTTCCATTACATTTAATATTCATATGAGCTACTCTGTTTGATGCAATGTAAAATGAGGTTTGGACCGTCGCTGTGAAATACGGACCTTACTCAGTTTTGATTGACCTTAATTTACTAATATCTGTTAGTACGGATTTACAGTATATACAATATATTTTAGTATGGATATACAGTAGCCGCACGGTGGCTGAGTGGTTAGCACATTGGCCACACAGTCAGGAGATCTGGAAGACATGGGTTCAAATCTCCGTTGGGCATCTCTGTGTGGAGTTTGCATGATCTGCCCGTGCGTTTCCTCCGGTTTCCTCCCACATTCCAAAAACATGCATGTTAGGTTAATTGGTGACTCTAAATTGTCCATAGGTATGAATGTGAGTGTGAATGTTTGTTTGTCTATATGTGCCCTGCGATCGACTGGCGACCAGTCCAGGGTGTACCCCGCCTCTCGCCCAAAGTCTGCTGGGATAGGCTCCAGCATCCACGTGACCCTAATGAGGATAAGCGGTATAGAAAATGAATGAATGAATGAATNATATACAGTATATACATGAGTATGAATCTACAGTATATACAGTCTAGTCATAGAAAGTGGACTGAAGTAGAAATGTCGTTCATTAATGCCATACGTGTATAAAGACAAGTTCGGTAGACTAGACTAAATAAAGATTACCAAAGAAAACACCCACTACACTCATCGGCTAAATAAACAATTTGCTCTTATTTATCTATCAGTATTTCAAGTTACCAATTTTGTAAAGAAGGGTGAGACACGGTAGTTTGCAAGGGGAAACGGTAGGCTTGGCAGGTATGAGTTGATCCCTACTATTTGCAGGAGTTACAATCAGGGACCACCTGCGCATATAAAAATGTCTACTTGACACACAACCACCACCACCCTTGGCTCCAGAACCTGTGGAAAATTCTGGTGGAAAAAGCAGAATATTCCCTAATTTTCAGAAAAATGTCCTTCGTTTTCAAGTCAAATTTGATGTCCAGGGTGAAGGCCTAGATAAGCCTCATACACTTATTAAACACTTTTGAAGTATAAAATACTTAAAATATCATTCATTAGTGAGTACCTACTCACCACTAATGAATGACTAATGAATCCGAGTCACAATCTAGCCTTTAGCCTGGTCATCAGGTTAGTGCTACGGCTGTGCTTCCGTTGCCGAGGGGCCGCCTCCATTTCCCTTTTAAGCGGCTACGCGGTTCCGCAGGCTGCTGACTCATCCTGGCTGGCTGTCAACAAAGGCGTTTCTTCAGGCTGCTTCTATATAATCCATACTGCTTGCTTGTGGCGTTGCTCGTAATGATTTAGGATCATTAACTCGTCACCTGGCTGCAAGTTTTGAGGCTGAAAAAATGTGCCTATTTTTGGAAAGATTATCAAATGAAATCATTTTTTGACCAAAAGTCGCCACATTTGTGAATACTGAAATGTGCATAGGCAGAGATCTGCTGTATTTTATAGACAGTTTGACTTCATACTTCCCTCCAGTAAGACATGATAGCTGAAGCGTGTCTCCAAGCATCTAACGGAAAGCTGGTGGATTTGTTTTCTTCCTTTCCCCCTCTACATTGCCCGCTTGATTGTCTCCAAGCATGAGAAAGGGCGGTTAAGCATGAAGTGACATTTCCAAAGCTGGCTTTTTTTTGCAAAGCCTCGCCATGTTTTGTTTCATGGTGCTGCGGGCCACACAGATGTGGATGTGTGTCATTTATGAAAGGTTACTCCTTATCAAAAGCCATATATAGTGCAGCCTTTAATGGAGTTGTCTGATAGTGTGAGGTGTTTGGAGTGGCAACAAACATCACAGTCATTTGCAGGTGATGACTTTCTTTGGCACTCGAGGTTGTTGTCGGGTGGAATGATAGCAGAAATTGAGTAATGAATTATGACAATGAATATGGTCAATAATAATACACAGGGGAAAAAAAGATCAATCTCATATGTGAGCTCTGTGTGTGTGCATATGTGTACACAATGGTGGGAGTTGATTAAAGCCTCTACCAGATGGACCCCAGCGGTCGCCCAGTGAGCGTGGATGTACCCCGACCAGGATCAAACACAAAACGGGCTGCCGTCCACTCCGCAGCTCCAGATCTCCCTTTACCATGGGCTCAATTCTCTCTCTTCCTACATAATAATGTCAAAGTGCGGGTGTTCGAATCCATATTGTAGTCCATAGAAATGACGGCACAATTTATACATTGTGTTCGGCTGATAGCAAGCCAGAAGAGCCAAGATCTTAGGCGGCTGAAGTTGAATGAAGTTTAATGTCACCCGAGCTGAGAACGCTCCGCTGTCCAAATGGACAATAATCCAGCAGAATCCTGGAGAGAATACCCTCCTAGTGCCAACACACATGCTGGAATCAACAGCCAACGCCGAGCTAAGCCTCTCCGGGCGCCTCGACAAACCTTTCATTTATTTTGGTTCCAGCCTCTAACACGTTCCATTATCATTCATAAAACAAAAACATATATACTAAAAAACATTCAAAAGAAGCCATGCACCTAGAACACAATCTGTTATAGACATTGCTGGGGTATTGGATTTGTTCAGCACTATATTATCGACACCAACGTCAGGCAAACGTATTAGGTTTTTTGACTGGATGCAAACACTGCGTGTGACTCCGAGTGAGGTGTGAAATTAGTTTACAAGTAATTTAAAGTTTCCTTTTCCATGTATCACATGCAGCGTTTCTCACAATGACTTGACCGTCATTGGAAATTGCATGATTACAATCCACAAGTGAAACTTGGAAAGAATTCCAGACCATGGACGTAATGAGCATGTTCCTCTGTGGAGCTTGGTGCAGTTTGGTGAGATCGCTCTCTCGCACTGATACCATTTACAGCAGAAAAAGCAGCACTGAAATGAGACGGGCCGCACGGTGGCTGAGTGGTTAGCACATTGGCCACACAGTCAGGAGATCTGGAAAAACCTGGGTTCAAAATCTCCATTGGGCAACTCTGTGTGGAGTTTGCATGTTCTCCCCGTGCGTGTGTGGGTTTTCTCCGGGTACTCCGGTTTCCTCCCACATTCCAAAAACATGCATGTTAGGTTAATTGGCGACTCTAAATTGTCCATCGGTATGGATGTGAGTGTGAATGTTTGTTTGTCTATATGTGCCCTGCGATTGACTGGCGACCAGTCCCGGGTGTACCCCGCCTCTCGCCCAAAGCCAGCTGGGATAGGCTCCAGCATCCCCATGACCCTAATGAGGATAAGCGGTACAGAAAATGAATGAATGAATGAAATGAGACGATGTCTCACATCCCTAGAAATGTAACTAATCCGTTGCACTATTGCATCATACATACGGTGTAACATTTCCTAGATTAGCAGTAAAAGAAAAAAGAATTGTTTTGTTGAACATTTTATCAGTCATACCAGTAAAAATAAGCGCAACCATCATGTCATGGGCCCCATGTAAGATTCTGTAGCATTCTTAACTGTCAGAAAAATGCACAATGAAATTATTCATACACTCGCTCAAAACATTCCCCCCATATGTGATCTGTATTGGTCCAGGGCCAGAAAGGGGTTAGGGAACATCGCTGCAAAAGCCTCACACCCAGGGCACACACTGTTGGAACTCCTCCCCTCGGGTAGGCGCTACAGAGCACTGTACGCCAAAACGAGCAGGCACCGAGACTGTTTCTTCCCCCGGGCTGTCACTCGCATCAACACCGAGCGTTGACAAAAAAAAAAAAAAACACAAACACTTTGAATGTAAATCCTGCTCACTTTGAATGTAAATAGTGTAAATAGTGTGTTTGGTTACGAATGGAGCTCATTCACACACCCACTTACTTTTTGCACTGTCAAAATTGCCACTTGGGCCGCACGGTGGCTGAGTAGTTAGCATGTTGGCCACACAGTCAGGAGATCAAGGTTTGAATCTCCGTTGGGCATCTCTGTGTGGAGTTTGCATGTTCTCCCCGTTTCCTCCCACATTCCAAAAACATGCATGTTAGGTTAATTGGCGACTCTAAGTTGTCCATAGGTATGAATGTGAGTATGAATGTTTGTTTGTCTGCCCTGCGAGTGAATATGGCGACCAGTCCAGGGTGTACCCTGCCCGAAGTCAACTGTGATAGGCTCCAGCATACCCGCGACCCAAATGAGGATTAGCAGTGTAGAAAATAGATGGATGGACAATTGTCACTTTGCACATCTTTTATACTGTTTATTAGTGTCCGTGTGTGTGTACAGTGAGAACTATTATAACCAAGTCAAATTCCTTGTATGCATTAGCATACCTGGCCAATAAAGCTGATTCTGATTCTGAAAATGGGATTTAAACCTCCTGAATGTGAGATGAACATGCTAAGTGCTAATCAGTGTAATTTTAATTTTGGCAACCATTGGCAACGCATGTTCTTCTGTCGACCCCTATGTTGAACCTGGTCCTGTAAATTCTGGACTATAAGCTGCTTGTTGTTTTTGACACGCTTTGACCCCTGCTGGGTTAGAAGATGATGCAGCTGATTTATGTCCTAAAGAACTACAGTTCCTTGATGCTTGGAGTGCAGAGTGAGGAAGTAGGGAATTGGATGAGTGAAGTGAACACTAAAATCACGTTTTGGAGTCTTATGCAACAATGATGCTCTGATCTGATAAATCTTAAGTAAGTTTGATCAAGAATTACTACAGCTCTTGCTTGGACTGAAAGCTGATGAGGAAAAAGCATCTTGCGTCTCACTCATTCGAATTAAGTTAGCTGAGAACACAGAATGTAGGTAGGGTTGTAAGGTTTATAGTGTGTCTTTTTGTGTACATAAAGGATGTTACAATATGTGACTTACAGACAAGTGTGGCATATATGTGGACAATTATTTTTCTTGCTAAATTTGGTGGGTGCAACTTACTGTATATTCAGGTGTGTTCAATAGTCCTGGTAAGGATTGGAAAAATACAAAGGAAATGCAAAAAACATGCTTTGAATGCTTGCCAAACTGCACTGTAACAAAAAAATGTTGTGGGACTTAGGAGTTGTCCTAGCATTTGAATAACATTTGTAAATTGCCATATCATTGAAAAATGGAAGGAACCACTGTTTATGGTAAATCCCAACAGCAAAATATCAATGTCTCCATGTTCTACATGAGCTGGAGCCAACCACAGCTATACTGTAGAGACGAGCATTCATGTTGAAAGTGGCACTGAGCCTGTACTGGCACAAGCCTGTACAGTGGAACCGTGATTGTCATTCATTAATTCATTCTAAAAAGTCAAACGAAAACCAAAACTTACCAAAACTGAGACAGTATACAAGACCCAAGGTAAAATATTGCCAAAAATATTAGTCAAAAATTGACTAAAATTTGACTGGACAGCAGAATAGTGGCTAGCATCATTAAATAATTCCAGAAGGTCCGATTCTAGCTGAAATATACTCTAACCAAATCAATTATGCCTATAAGAATGAATGTAAATCCAATGAATGTGTTCCCGACATCTACAAAATTGAGACTCAAAAATACACACTGGGCTTGAACTCAGCAGCATGCTTAAAAGGAGGAAGAAAGGAGACAGATATAGAGTTGTTTGTTGTCCTGTGTGCGTTCTGAGAACAAATAAACCTCTCATGCAAACATAACAAAGATGATCAAAACATTCGATGGCCAGAATCTGTATACATTTCCTAACTTAAGTAAACAATGGGATGTTTGCTTGTACATTAACCAAAAGTGTCTGAAAACCAAAACATTCATTCATTCATTTTCTATGCTGCTTCTCCTCATTAGGGTTGCAGTGTGCTGGAGCCTATCCCAGCTGACTTTGGGCGGGAGGCGGGTACACCCTGGACTGGTCGCCAGTCAATCGCAGGGCAGACAAACACTCACATTCATACCTATGGACAATTTAGAGTCGCCAATTAACCTAACATGCATGTTTTTGGAATGTGGGAGTAAACCGGAGTACCTGGAGAAAACCCACACGCGCACGGGCAGAACATGCAAACTCCTCGCACAGATGCCCAACGGAGATTGGAACCCTGTACCTCCTGACTGTGAGGCCAACATGCCACCCACTTATCCACTGTGCGACCCCAAACCAAAACATATCTGTGGAAATAATGTCCACTATACCATCATTTTGATATGCAGTCAGAGAAGTATATTCTTATACTTCTCACACCGCTGGTTGAGCTTGCAAAAAGCCCAAGAAAAAGCAAAATCGATGCTTGTCACGCTTCTTGTATTGTATTGCACTTTAGATGTCCCGCTCTACCAAAAAAGCAAAACTAATACATTACCATTTGAGGGTTTTGTTTTGCTATTGAACAACTGAGTGAATGCTCACTCCCCAGTGCACATAACAAGTATGGAGCCTTCTCTTAATCTGGTGGCATTTTGCAGGCAAGACGAGGCTGTGACAAATGTCCCATAGCGTCTTTCCAGAATCAGCATGAAGACTTGACTTTACTTGTGACCTTAAGGGTTTCCCTCACGTGCTGCGTTGCAAGCAGGCTAAGCTGCTGCGTCTCCGTGACCGGCAGCTACTTTACTCAACAAAACATGTTCATGAATTTACTCATCAGCCACAGCAGGCTCGACTATTTCTATGATCCAAAATGTTGGCCGTATTTGCTCACAGTCAACACTAAGGACCCTGCAGCTGAGGCGGCAAGCTGTATCTCCGTTTCACTCAGTAATTAATGTTCCTTTTTCAGTCGGCGTCTCGACATCTTTCCATCCCCTTGAGTTTTCCAGCAAGTGGTGAATCTAAATGGCTGCTGATAGCTCACTCACGACGTCAGGTGATTCAGTGCGATTTTTGGTGTAATTCAGCATCATAAGTGACTTCATCCTCACGCTTTCTGATTTGCAAGTACGCTTGTGTGACTGCCGTATGCTAAATGTCCTCAATGCCTCCCGGTGACTTCCATGGCTCTAATTTGTCCGGTCTTTGCGCTCCAAAATTGAGCTCTTTGTTTTGTGTGCCTTTAATTTCCTCAACTGCACCAATTTAGTGCTTTGATGGCTCACTGTGATGTTGACTGTGCTCCCGAGATAATTTGACATCATTTGCTGTGCCGTGGCTTGAAATGCAATGGCGGCGCGGTAGAGCAGAGCTGCGTGGCCTTTTCTTCTCTTTGAAGACACAGAAGAGGGGCAGTGCAGGTGCGTTGTGCCTCGGACCATGAAATTACCTCCAATCAGTATCCACGCTGTGTGCACCATTGATTTATGACAATGAAAGTCACCGGTCTTTGCATCCGTGGTCAACACATTCCGAGCCGCTCGTTGTCCACCGCCTCACGCTAATAGCCGCCTGATGTCTCGGCTTGACTCGGCTTAGACCGACTGACAGACGGGCTGAAGGCTGCAATTATCATGTGTTGATTGTTACCGGCAGACGGTGCAAACCTGCCAGCATAGAGGCCATCAGTAGAGTAGCGCAGCAATATGCTTCTCATGCTGGAACTTATAAAGCACAACCAAATCCATCCTTCAAGGGCGATTAAAGAAGAGTCTTAGTAAGCAGCGCAGCACCGCGTGACTTTTAAATGTGTAAGACTGTTATGTTCGGCCCACCTGGAGTTTTTGCATCATGTTCTGTTGAAGGACACTTGATCATACAGAATGGTACAAAAATCAGGTGATTTTTGTCAGCCCTGTTAAGAGAGTTTGGATATCATTTACATATTATCCAATACTGGTGCCAATTTGGTACTTTTGAAACGGTTCCTGAACCAGTACTTACAAAAAGGAAAACACGTTTTGTCCCAAAACAATGCCTTTTTTAAATTTTGCACAAATTAAATCACCAGCACAAAATTTAATTCACAATAACTGATCCTAATTGTGGGGCCGCACGGTGGGTGACTGGGTAGCACGTTGGTCTCACAGTCAGGAGGTTCAGGGTTCGAATCTCTGTGTGGAGTTTTCATGTTCTCCCCGTGCGTGCGTGGGTTTTTTCCGGGTACTCCGGTTTCCTCCCACATTCCAAAAACATGCTTGTTAGGTTAAGCGGTGACTCTAAATTGTCCATAGGTATGAATGTGATTGGTTGTATGTCTTTGTTTGTCTATATGTGCCCTGCGATTGGCTGGCGACCAGTCCAGGGTGTACCCCGCCTCTCGCCCAAAGTCAGCTGGGATAGGCTCCAGCATCCCCGTGACCCTAATGAGGACAAGCGGTATAGAAAATGAATGAATGAATGAATGATCTTAATTGTTAACAGCAACACAGAACACAGAGAATGTGCAAAAACTAACCTGCTTGTTTTGATGTTCCGAATTTGGCTCTCCGTAAGGGTGATCGGTCAATGATGAAGAAGTATTGTGCTGCGCTACGGCCAAATGTGTATGCGGTGTTGGAATTGAGCACTGCATGTTAAGGTTGGCAGTTTAAAAGAAAAATCAGATTTTGTGTGCATTTGTCGGGATGCAATATTATTTACAAGATGGTACTTGAGTGACCAAGTGTCCTATTTTTCCGGGACATGTGTTTTCACATCCGGTTCTGGCCGTCATGTTTTGGGTTTTGTTTTTTCTTAGAAAGTGATGATGAAATTGTCCTGTTTTCCAATGGGCAATTAAATTGGCTGCACGATGTGACATAATCCCTATGTGCGTTTTTTAATTAGCTTTGCCATAAGGTTGCAAAAACACTTAAGAAAATGCAAATAATTTACATAGTTAATCCTCTGAAGCTTGCCAAGTTGAAGCCTTGTAAAAATTGGGCACGTTATGTGCGATGGCGGTTCAAATTTCATACTTCTTGTGACTTTAGAGGTCAAATGTCTTTGGTTATACATGGTATTTTTTAATACAACAACTATCTATCCATACAGAAGAGGCATTCTTTAGATCAGGTTTAGGAAACCTATGGCTCGGTAACCAGATGCGGGTTTTTTTATATGACTGAATATGGCTGTCAGACATTTCTTAACACCATAAAATGTATTACATATGCGTTTTAATCCATTCGTCCATTTTGTTGCACAGTGTGAGTGGTGAGAGCCAATGCCAGCCGTCCTTCCAATATTTTCCAGAACAGACACCAAACATGGATTCTTACTGGATAATGTGGTAGCATATCCGGGTAATTAAGATGTTAAAGAAGTAAACTTCTTCCTTTAATCAAATAGTCAGCTGGTTAATTCTGCAGAACTCTTTTAACAAAGAAAATGGCGAAAAAAGAAAAAAAAATGTGCAAAACATGAAGTCGCATTAATGGTTAGAAATATTTTATTTATAATTGGATAGCTTTTGTATAGCAATGTTGAAAAAAATCAATTCCGATGCTTATAGTGTCTTCATATTAGCATCAAAACTCCTCTTTACAACAACTTTGAGGCAGTTTTTTTTCCAGTGGGTCTCGTTTGGCGCATGTGAGTGACGGAAAGAAAAGCTCAGACTCCCGAGGGGGAGAAGTATTTTGTTGTCTTGGAATTTCAAACATTTAATGTATGCTTTCTTTGTATGGATAGAAATGTGTTCTAAATAATACCAATAAAGAGAGAAGGTCAGTGTTTTGCAAGTCCCAAATCTTTAATCTCAAATTCCAAGTCAAAGCTCAAGTCAAGAAAAGACAGGTCAAGTCCTGAATCTTAAAATTGGAATTTTGTGAGTCCTTACAAGTCATAATGAACTCATAATTTGCAAACGCAAATTCAATTCTCTTGGGTAACTCGATGATACACCCTGGTGTTAATCCCTGCTACTGCCCAGCAACACTCCTTGTTTGGATTGGATGTTAACAGATGCATTCAATGAGGCGGATTGTGTTGGAAAATGTGTTGTCTTGCTGAAAATGACCATAATAACCATCATGTGGGCTTGCAATTCTTTTATATTGGAAAGTCACATCCGAAATTGTGACTCGGGTCTGACTCGAGTCCGAGTCATGCGACTTGGAAGTCCTCACCTCTGCAAAATACTATAGCCAAAGATGCATACTGTATTTTAAAGGAAGAAGAAAAAACAAACAGTGCAAAAACAATTCCAAAACCAGAAAGACACAGGAACCGGGCGTCACATGCTTAATTTTGGGAATGTAACTGATATTTACAGATATGTATTTTATAATATAAAAAGAGGCCCAAAAAAGGTCGCAAGAACTTGGGAATTTGAAACCCCAATTTGTTCGAGACTTCAGATGACTAACACATTTGTGCATATGTTTTGCTTTGTCCTTGGCTTTTTGCAGCTTTTTGGCAACACTAATTAAAAAACATTCAGATGGCTGCTTATTTTAATGTCCCAAAGAAAAACAATGAAAACCAGGACATTTTTAATGACTTTCTAACAAAACCCCCGAACAGTAAGGACAGAACGTGTCCTGGGAAGACATGACATCCGAGTTTATATTACCACTGCCACTGCAAACCACATTTTTACGAGTTTTAAATGTAATAAGTAATCGCAGTGTCATTGCAGTCATGGCTTCTAAAACTGACTCTGTCTTTCAAGGTCAATCCAAGGAGAGCCAAAGTGAGCGGTTACGGCAAGGCTATAAAACGTATTATGTGCTGCTGACGTTCCCACGCTTCCCAGTCATCCGAGCTGTAGTTCTGTTGGAATATGTGTATATTACACGGGTGTTTATTCCTGTATATTTGAATTGTTTCTCTCTCGTTTGGGGGAATTTGCTCCCGTCTGTCAGTTGAAGCATCCTTTTTTCCCTTTGCTGGCTAATAATCGCGGTATCTTCTCTCGTTCGCTTTTGAGGTAACGCCTCAGCTGGCGTCGTCACTTCTCCTCCTTGAAATAGAAGTCTTATTATGCAGAGAGAAAGACAAGGCAGGTGTTGAAAACCCTGCGTCTGACAGTTAACAAGACCCAAAGCAAAAGCGGCTGCAATTATCGCCGTGCACACTGCATATTCAAATATCATATACGACAAATGCTATTATTTGTCTTCGCTTTCACCGACGTTATCATAAAAGCGCACATGGGCTGCATGGATATTGTGTCTCCACACACAATGCTTCGCTCGCAGCACACTTCATCTTTGTTCCGACCGGGATGTTCACTACCCGGCCGGAGCAAATAGAAATCCTTGTCAGTTTGTGGAGGAGAACAAACGGGATGATGAGCGAGTCGGAGAGCAACACACACTGTGGGGGTAATCCATTAAGGTGTGTGATGAGGAGGGGTCTAGGGTGGAGAGTGAAGGGTACGCAAGGTTCAGGACAATTAACCAGTTCTCTCTCCTCAAATTAGCATGCCAGAAGCACCAGCTCAAGCACACTTGTGAGGTCGAGCACTTAAAGGCGGCGCTCTCGGCCACCCACAGTGGGAGACTGTGCTCTAAAGTGTTTTGTGTGTTTGTGTCTCTGACATGTTCTTGCAGCGTTGTGTGTGTGCATTTGGGAGCATGGTTGCCTTTCATGTGTGTGTTTGTGGATGCCAGAAACCTCCATTCCCATTGAAACTGACAGAAAAAAAAAACCCTTATTGGGGGGGTTGCATTCCGCGGGCCACCCACAAATAGTAAAAAAAAACACAAGGAATTGAGACGCCCATGAAAATGTTTATTTTTAACACACGTCCTGCCCCCCCCCCCACTTCCAAATCATCCTGCTAATATCCAGGTTTAAGAGCTAAAATGTCTCCTAGAAGGACTAACATTCTGCAAGCGTCGTATCCCGCCCTCTCCCGGTTTTGAGCACGTAAGCTACGCCCCACGTCACACATGCAGCTAATGTGCTCAGCTAGTGATAGCAGTTCGACAAAGTTTAGCTCCCAAAATTTGCTATGATCGAATGTATAGCCAAGCATAACAACATCATAGCTGTATATTGTTGATCGCCTCTCGAAGAATGATCACAAAGATGTGCGTGAATACCCGACAGCCGTGACCAGTCATCTTATTCAGGCCACACAACAATCCATACATCCATTTTCTATGCCCCTTATCCTCATTAGGGTCGCGGGTATGCTGGAGCCTATCCCAGCTGACTTTGGGCGGGAGGCGGGGTACACCCTGTACTGGTCGCCAGTCAATCGCAGGGCACATATAGACAAACAAACATTCACACTCACATTCATACCGATGGACAATTTAGAGTCGCCAATTAACCTAACATGCATGTTTTTGGAATGTGGGAGGAAACCGGAGTACGCGGAGAAAACCCATGGGGAGAACATGCAAATTCCACACAGAGATGCCCAACGGAGATTCGAACCCTGAACCTCCTGACTGTGAGTGCTACCCACTCAGCCACCGTCCGGCCCCAAAGCATTCATTAAAGCATAAATACTTATTTGTACTGCAAAGTAACTCCCTATTTTAAAATACTTACCATTTATTAATATGTTGTAATATTTTTCCACAATGTCCATCCATCCATTTTCTATGCCGCTTATCCTCATTAGGGTTGCGGGTATGCTGGAGCCTATCCCGGCTGACTTTGAGGCGGGAGGCGGGGTACACCCTGGACTGGTCGCCAGTCAATCGCAGGGCAGACAGACAAACATTCACACTCACATTCATACTCTAATGGACAATTTAGAGAAAACTGTTCCACAATATATGGGAATTAAATCTATGTTCTTGTTTTCCATCCCAATTGCCACTACTGGGCGGGAAAAGATCCTCGTATTACCTCTGGAAAAAAAAGGCAGAATCAACACACAAGGTAACGTTTTGTTGTGGAATGCCTTGGGAAGGATTGTGGGTCCCTTCATCCTTCGCAATACTATGAATGCCGAAATGTACCTCACCATACAGAGAGGAAATCTGGCCAGTACTTGGGAAAATACTGAAGGCTTAATATCCATGCAAGATGGCGCTCCTCCACATTTTGCTATTGTTGTGCGTGAACGGCTGAATGCCCTCTTTCCTGGTAGATGGATGGGTCGTCGTGGTCTGCATGAGCGGCCAGCCAGAAGTCCCGACTTAACACCCTTTATTCTTTGGGGTTGGTTAAAGGAGCGAATCTATTCTACCAAACCAGTGACTTTGGATGAACTTGAAGGGCAAATAAGAGAAGTTATGTCTTCCCTCCCACAAGAGTTCCTTGTGAAATCAGTTATTGCTGTTCCCAGGCGGCTTGAGAAACTGCTTGCGAATGCTGGCATCCATATCGAATTTTAAATAAAACTCCATGCAACTTTTTTCCCATGTTGACTTTTTGTAAGAAATATAAAGCAGTTCAGAAAAAAACTACAACTACTTAAAACTAGAGTTACTTATCAATCACCCTGTATTCTATATATTTTTTCTGCATTATGTTATGTTAATATTTATCCAAACAGAGACAAACACATTTAAAATAATAAAATAGTAACTGTGGAAATAAACCCAGGAAGTGTTCAGACAGTCATTTCCGAGGAAAGAAAGATGTAGGATTAAATAAAATCTGCTTCTTCTCCTCCTTTTTGGACATTTTGAACTGTGCACTTGTACACATCTGATGTACTTTAATTTAACTTTGTTAAGCTTTGTTCAAAATAAACCAAACCATTAGCGTTAAATATTGAAGAACCTTTCCTATGTGTGCAGAAGCAAGAAATTTTTTTAATAAAATAACAAATAATTGAATAGACTGAAGTAATCTATTCAATCGATCTGATTGGTTATGTAAAAAAAACAAACCGAAGGTGTTTAGAGGACTTGTTTTGTTACATATGGGGAAAAATTATTTCATAAAATTATTTCATAAAATAATTAAGTAAATGGTACAGTGGCTCCCCATTTGCCTTCCTGCAGCAGATGCACAAATGTATAATATATTTTGACAAATTAAAAACATATTTAAAATATATGTAGTTATTTTAGATATGATTATTTTATAAATGATATAATGATTTTCTTGTGCCAAAAATATGTGAAGGGATGCAAATGCTGAATTGCATATACTGTGTATATACTGTATATATACAGTGTATGTTTGTTTTAATTTTATCTTTACTTTTTTTTAGTTTTATTTTCTGTTTTTTATCCAAAAATAGTTTTGTTTCTACAGGGAACAATATACAGATTAATAGTACAGCTAGCCGCTTTAGTTGGTTTAGTCGCTACCATATGTAGCGTGTTTTTCCAATAGTGGTTTAAAAGAAGCTATTATACTATTATATATATATATATACTTCACAATGATATATTAACCTGCATACATAAATTTTGTTATAAATTGTTGTGTGCGTCCGCACGTCAGCAAGTTGGTCTCACAGTCAGGAGGTTCAGGGTTCGAATCTCTTTTGGGCATCTCTGTGTGGAGTTTGCATGTTCTCCCCGTGCGTGGGGTTTCTCCGGGTGCTCCGGTTTCCTCTCACATTCCAAAAACATGCATGTTAGCTTAATTGGCGACTCTAAATTGTCCATTAGAGTGTGAATGTTTGTTTGTCTATATGTGCCCTGTGACTGACTGGCGACCAGTCCAGGGTGTACCCCGCCTCTCGCCCAAAAGCCTGCTGGGAGGTTCACTTCAAGGTGAAACCAACTTGGTTTTACCTCTGAATGGCTGAAAAAAGACAAAAGTCCTGACCTGAATCCCATTCAGATGCTGTGGCATGACCTTAAAAGGCCGCTTTCATGCTTGAAAACTCTCCAATGTGTCTGAATTACAACAATTCTGCAAAGATGAGGGGGCCAAAATGTCTCCACAGCATTCTAAGAGACTCATTGCAAATTATGGAAAACGCTTGATTGCAGTTGTTGCTGCTGCTCAGGGTGGCCCAACCAGTTATTAGTTCTAGGGGGCAATCACTTTTTCACACAGTGCGGTGAAGCTCTGGATTTTCTTCTTCCCTACATAAAAACAAGTATTAATTAAAAATGTCATTTTGTGTTGGTGTTGTGTTGTCATTGACTAATATTTCAATTTGTTTGACAAAGTGTGACAAGCATGCAAAAAAACCCAACTCAGGAGAAAGACTTGATCACATCACTACCGCTATACAGAAGGACACCGCAATGGTAGTAAGAAGCAGTAAAAATGTCCTTCATGGACTATCTCAGCCGCTCCCTCCATCTGTCCATTCACATTGTAATGCACAGCGTGTATCCTTAACTAGGACATGGCAGCAACACGGTTTCATCTTTTCATCGTGGGTAATGACACACATGCCTGAAAACACAAGATTGGAGAGGGAGAGCAGATTGTGTTTATAGCTAATTTACTGGGTAACGGCAGTCGCTTTCATGGATCTATAAAAACCATGGTCCTGTGGCGCAATTTTGCCAATAGCATGGCCAAGCTACCAACTGCTTAGGTTGTTTGGATCACATTTGCAATGCAGAAAACAACCTGGAAACGATGGAAAGGAAAGAAAATGTGAAAATGAGCGCTCTCCGTTCTGGCCTCAGACTTACTCGCTGGCAACAAAGGAAGATTTTGAGATTTTACTTTCAAATAAATTTCACCTGCTATTATTTTTAACCGGAGTACCCGGGGGAAACCCACGCACACACGGGGAGAACATGCAAACTCCCCACAGAGATTCCCAGTTTGCCCGTGTGTGTGTGTGAGCTTCCTCCCACATCATGCATGTTAGGTTAACTGGCGCCTCTAAATTGTCCATAGGTATGAATGTGAGTGTGACTGGTTGTTTGATTGCCCTGTGAATGACTGGCGACCAGTCCAGGGTGTACCCCGCCTCTTGCCCAAAGTCAGCTGGGATAGGCTCCAGCATACCCGCGACCCTGATGAGGATAAGCGCCGCAGAAAACGGATGGATGGATTATTTTTAACAGGAAATTGTGAGTAAAAAGGATGAACCGTTCAGATGAATAGGGGTCAGGTGGTTACAGTTCGGGGTTATAGCCTAGGAATTAGTGTTGGGCAAAGATCTTTCAATGGCATGTCACCTGTTTGCGGAGAGCCAACAATACAAATATAGTAAAAATGAGACAAGAATTAGAATAAAAGAAAACGGGAGAAAGACGGTATTCTTAAAAGTCGCTTCCACACAAGAGCGTATTTCCTCAAATAGTCATCTCCTCTCTAATAAGTGCCTTGTCGCGCAAACAAAATTCATCTTTCTGTAAAAAAATGTACAGTGGGTAGTTAATAACTGCAACTGTATGATTTACAGTAGAGACTATTGTACACAACCAATTTGGACTCTTGCTACCCACAACAGCAGCACCCACAGAAGCAAAGAAACAGTGTCACGGATGAATTAAAGTCTTAGCTAAGTGACAAATCCATAACGAACTAGTTACTTCCATTTTGCTGAAGAAGAAATGCATCAAATGTTTTGGATTAGTACAGATCCCCGGACTGCGGGTGCTATTATTTTTATTTATTTTTTAATTTATTGTTGATTATGAGGGTAAGCGGCATAGAAAATGGATGGACAGATGATTATACTCTTCCTTGTGATTTTGTGTCTTAAAAGCTTAACAGAGGCCTAGAAGGCATCGTCATGATGTCTAGCACATTGCTAAATGCTGCTTACAAGAGAAGTCTTCCCGGAATGTTTTCTTGTAGTGTTTTGACTTTTTCAGTCTATACCCTCTGGTAGACGGATCCAATGATACAGCCTGCATTCGAAGGCTTTCCCAAAAAAAAAAAAAAAAAAAAAAGAAAAAAAAAAAAAATAAGAAAAATAAATTTTAATAAATTTTTAGAAAAAAAAACCCCAAACCTTTACATTTGTAAAATAGTTCCGATTCAGCTTTGTTTCATAGGCCGTGTCCCTGTATTGCAGTTCTCTACTGAAACAACAGAGAGCAGTGTTTTCCTGAGTGTGTGTTGATTGGCTGTTTAGCTTCCTGCATAGTAGGAGCAAACAAGGGTTGCAAACTGATGCAACATTCAAATTGTTATGGATCGATACCAGTGCCTTGTAGCGCATCACATTTTACTTTTCACTTTCTCCAGTCTTTGTTGCGTGTTTTACTGAGACGTTTGAATTATGAATGTAGTAGGTATCATTGTACACTACGGACAGCATTTACAATCCCTGTTGTAAATCATACTTAGCTCTTTATTTGTTTTGCATTAGCGTCACAACTTTGACTTCCTGTTTGGACTTCTTATGCGGCATGTTTAAGCCGCAAACTAATTGGGCCTGAAGTAATTCATAATCCCCTGCCAAGTAGCCACCTGCTACCATGAATTCCACGGAAACGCGCATGTTATTGTGTATGCGTCCACGGTCGCAGAGATATTTTTAACTCTAGTCAGCATGAATGCAGTTAGTCGACTGTCACAGCATCGTGTCCGTGTGCAGCGTCTGTTGCGTGTGTGCGTGGTGGGACAAGTGCTGGCAGGCAGGTAATGTGTGTTAAAGGAAACAAGAGCGCCCCCTTCTTGCCTGTCTGAGACTTAAACCAGCATCCTGGTAGGTTTACTACTACAATTTCTTTTTCAGTCGCACATACTGTGTATAACCTTGGCAGTCAAAGCTAAACATTATTATCTAGGTAGATGCATCACTCATGATCCAGGCCTTGAATAGGACCTCATCAGATTGTTGAGGTCTATCTGGCCAGCAATAGGCTTCAATATGGATGTAGTTGGTTGCACTGTGCGCTTCTATTTGGTGCAGGTATACAGGTACAGCCTAATGACATTCTTGCCAAGCTAATGCAGAGTGTTGATTGGTTTTAATGAAACAAAATATTTAGTATTGTAGCTGACGTTGAGTCAGCGTGATTATTGGCATTCTTGAGGCAGATGTTTCTAATATTTTGCTGAACTTATGCAGCTAAATGGCTGAATCAAATTATAAGGAATAGCCCTTAATGAGTCAATTGTATACCACTGCAAATTATTTCCACAATAAAGAATAACAAAATGTATCATTATAATTATTACAAATTAAATACTATTACTACTACTATTAGGGATGTCCCGATCCACATTTTTTGGCATTCAATCCAATCCGATTTTTTAAAAACCTTATCCTTATAACCTTAACCTTATATCCAATTCAATCCGGTACCGAACCTTTTTTGTATAATAATAATATTGTCTTACAAACATGAATTTGTGGAATCAAATATGGTTATTTGATAACTCTTTAAAGCATTAAAAATAAAAAGCATTGCTGAATTTACTTTTGTTACACAGCATGACCAACAATATTGTTTGGCATTGGTAACAAACCTCTGTGAGTCAGGTCCCTAATGAAAATAAAAGTCCATCCAATAAAAGATTGATTGGAAAAAGATGGGCATGCAAAATACTGTAGCGGTGGGATAATTGTTTTGATCCAGGCTGCTGTTTAGTATGTGGACTATAAAGGGCAGTGGTGTTCAGCATGCTGGTTAGAGCAAGCTTTTGGAGTCAAGTGCGCAGAATAAGAAAACTAGCAAGTGTCATAGGAGTGAGTGCTCTGTGTCGACATGCAAGTAAATAGCCAACTGAAATACAGCCATCCTGACGTGGAATTATTTCGCTGCCACTACTAATCATTTGACATGGTTTTAGATCAATTTGTGCTGTGATTTAGAGCCGCCAGCGGTTAAAGCAGCACTTTCTGTGCAAGGACCTGGCACCATGACAGAGGATTCCGGGCACAGCGAGAAAAGTCAACCGCTCTAGCCACGAGCCGAATAGCTGCGTCCAACGTGAAACTAACTTAACCACGCTACCCCACAGACATGTATGCAATGTGGTGGCGCGTTTTCTCCTTTATCCGGGTGGCGGGAGTCAAGTGGTACCAGCTTTGAGGCACATTTACTGCACCTACCATGTTGGAGTGTGGCCCAGATTTACGGCAACTGGATCGGCCCGATCTTGTGGTGGACGCCAATCCTTCAAAATACAGCTGATACCAATCCTGGAGATCGAGTCGGGACATCCCTAACGACTACTACTACTACAATAACAATAACAGTATTATACAATATTACATTAATATTACATCATTGCTAAAATGTTATTTGTTGCAGATTTTTAACCACTTCAATGTGATGTTTTGCTTATAAATAAAATATTATGCCATTATTTGCATTCTCAAGGCATATGTTTCTAATATTTTGGCCAGCTCATGCAACTGACTACGGTAATCAAAATATTAGGAACAGCTTTCAGTATAATCCCGTTGCATTCTACACCACTGTAAATAATACAATAATATGTTATAATAATGAATCTGTTTTCAAAGTTTTTTAAATGATGAAATGTATAGATACTCACCCTGCAATTGACTGGCAACTAGTCCAGGGTGTACCCCGCCTCCCGCCCGAAGTCAGCTGGGATAGGCTCCAGCATACCTGCGACCCTAATGAGGATAAGCGGCATAGAAAATGAATGAAAGAACATTCAACATCTAACTGCTGCCATTATTAGGATTTTTAAGGCAGATTTTGGCCATCCATGCAGCTAAATAGTTTAAGCAAAATATTTGGAACATCTTTCAGTATAATACAATTCAGATCTACACCGTAGTAAATAATACCATAAAGTTATTATATTATCCATCCATGCATTCATTATTATCTGAGGTCAAGTCATGGGGGCAGCAGCCTAAGCAGGGAAGCAACGACTTCCCTCTCCCCGGCCTTTTCGTCCAGCTCCTCCCGGCAGATTGCTAGGAATGCCCAGGCCACTTGAGAGACATTGTCTCTCCAACTTGTCCTGGGTTATTATTTTATAGGTGATTATTGTTATATTTTAATCAATTAATGAATTATCATTCATTCATTCATTCATTCATTTTCTGCACCGCTTATCCTCATTAGGGTCACGGGGATGCTGGAGCCTATCCCAGCTGGCTTTGGGCGAGAGGCGGGGTACACCCTGGACTGGTCGCCAGTCAATCGCAGGGCAATTAATGAATTATGGATTTTTAATCATTTCAATTGTATTTTTCACATTTAACATGCAATTACTGCCAATTTGTTTCCATTCTCAAGGCAGATTTTGTCCATTTCATGCAGCTCAATGGTGTAATCAAAATATTAGGAACAGCGCCCAGTATAATACAGTCTTCTACAGTGGCTCTACACCACAGTAAACGCAATGCTCGCCTGTGCCGTCGTCATCTGCACATGTATGAAATTGACCAGTAGTGTGTTCCTAGAAGTTGCAATAGTAATTGTTGAACATGATGTGTTGCCGTATGTGTAGATAGCAGCAGGGGGGAGTGAAGGCTGCATACACACACCAATGCAAATGTACAGAGGACACTCAGTAATAGCTAATTTATATACACAGTGCTGTGCAGGCATCCTATTACCATAGCGCCTGAGGCTGCAATCACTCTCCTTGTGCTCGGCTCCACGTTGCTCTGCCCCGGCTCACTCAGGCGCGAAGCTGAGCGGCAATTGATTGCTTTGCTGGGATTCAAAAAGCCTTTTCTCTGCCAAAAGCGGGCTGAGGCTGGCGTGTGCCGACCAGGGCTCCGAGCCAGCCAGAGAGCAAAGGTGTTAACACAGAGGGAGGGTTGGTGGATGGCGATGAGGTGGAAGGGAAGGCGAGGCCCGAGGTTGATGGGCAAGCCAAGACACCAATGACACACTGGAGGAGAGAGGTGGAGGGGGCGGGCACTGCTGAGCAGGGGACTGGTGCGGGGGGCTGTGAGGAGGGAGGCATGAGGGGAGGGATGCTGGCTGCACTCGCATCCAAGCTCATCATTCTGCTCTCAGCATCTGTGGACGAAGGCGATGCCTGCGCCGTGTGCACCTTCCGCTAAGCTGCTCTCCGCTCGCTGCTGAGACTCAGGGAAGCCGAGGACAGAATATTAAGAAGCAGAAGGTCTTTCCCTGCAAAGTAAGGGAAGGAGATTGGGTAGCATATCTCAGAAGCGTTTGCTGAAGCTGCTGTGTGGGGGGAAATAAGAGAGAGAAAGAGAAAGACAGACCAACCACCGGCGTCTCCCAAATGGAGTGGAATGGGTTTAAGATGGTAAGAAAGCTCCAGGCTTGCCATTATGCGCAATTACAAATACATGTCTTACTAGAATGCATGCCTCTGTCCACTATTTCTCTTACACAAGAATGTCAGGTGCCTTCAGCATGTTCTTTGTGCAAGGCATGGAGAGGGAGCTGTGTACAAGGAGGTGCACAGGTGTGAAGGAAAATGAGGCTTTTCTGAAGGATCGACCTGCATGCATGTGCTCTTGGACTGTGCATTGCTGCAGCGTTCATGTATAAGCAAAGTCGCCCATAGCTAGTGAGGCGAGGAGACATGTTATCCGTCATGCCGCTTGTGGACGCGGGAGTAGGTTTGAGTTCCGCGCATGCCTGGATTGCAATGTGTAATGCTGTGTGTGTGTGTGTGTGTCTGCCAATTTTTTTTGCAACTTTGCATCCATTTCATCCATTCACCTTCAAGAAAAGAGGCAGAGCGAGCGGCCATATTTGTTTCCTCAACTGCCAGGTGTCACTCGGTTGAATGTCTTTATGGATGCCACGCCACGGTCAATACCGTTATTAATTCTGTTTGCTAAATGACTTTTCCAACGAGAATACTATTAAATGTTTTCGTATGTCGGCTTCTTCGTCACCGAGTGCAATCAAAATGCAAAAGGGGCCTGCCGCTACCCCCCTCGCTCAGCTTGTTGAGCAGGACACTCAGAGCTTTGCGGTTAAGTTAGGCATGGACGTTGGCAGGGGCACGTGATCGATGGAGGCAGGATCTGGTGGGGACGGATGGAGGTGAACAGAGAGGCTCTACCATCAAATGTATGCGAAGAACAAGGTAAATGAAATGGGCCGTACTGTATGTGATGTGAAGCTTCTGATGGGAGCCAGTGGGGCGCCTGAGCTATCACCTCACGCACACACATGGATACCAACATGCAGGACTTTATTACCCTCAGGCAGAACATGGTGCGCTCCACGGTTACACATCAATGCTAATAGGGTAGGGTGTATAAGGAAGGTATGAGCAGTGTAAGTGAAGATCAGACATGAGAGGATTGTGAGATGCTGGAAGATACATCGAAATGACCACGCTACCGAAAAGACACGATTAAAAAAAGAACATGGTAAATGCGGGACCAACCACCAAAGAGTGAAAACAACACAAGTAACTGAGACGCATTTAACATTTCAGTCACTGGTGTACGCTACTCCACCTCGCACCTAGCTTGGTGTTGGCATTCTCCTTTGCTTTCCCGTCAACATTTGCAATAAAAGTGACGGCGATTCAACTCCAATAACCCTCCCCTGCCGCTCTTCAATTGCCGTTGTGTGCTTGTGGCAAAGAAAGCCAACAAGATGATTTTTTTGCACAAAAACTGTCTACTCCCATGAACAAAATACATAAATGGACAAAAATAAACATTTAGGACCAAAAAAAAGCCGGGATGTGAATGTTGAATGGCAAATATGCAGGTATTCACTGACATCTGCAGGCCGAAGTTACAGTACAGTTGATCTCATCAACTCATCATAAGTGCAGCAGGGGTCAGGACTCCAAAAGGTCACAGTAGTGGGAATGTGTGGGTTATTGCATCTCATGGTGGAGCCAACGCGCATGTGAGTGCAAATAACATGTGGACAACTAATGCATGCTCCTCCCCGCCTTGCTTTCATTCCAATTACTTCATCTTGCAAAGTGTGTATGAAAAGACTTGGGGCAGCAGTCGCGTTTAGACGCAGCCGATTTTAATAACCCATTTACTGCCATAGCTTTGTCTCAGAGATGGCCTAAAGGAACCTTTTATTGTTTGGATCTGTTGGTATTAAATTGCTCCCATCAGAATTTTGATGGAAAAAGTTTAGCACATCAGAGTCAGCGTCAATCAGGGTTTATGCTGCCAATTCCGATACCGATCGAACAGAGTTAGATTGGACAATACCAATACCGATCATTAGTTATGCTGTCTGGTGTAGTGTCATTAGACAATTCCAAAACCCCTTCCCAGTAGGTAATTTTTTAAAAATAAACATTTGGGCGGATTGTCTTTTTTTTTTTTGCCTTTATATGTTTTTTGTACTACTTGAAAGTAACCTAAATTTCATTTGATGCATGTTTTGGAGTAATACAAATACATGGAAAATTAGCTGTTCTTTTTGCTCAGGATAGCAATATTAACAGAATAAAAAATACAAATAAATATCTTCATAACCTTAATTTCTGGAGCAAAAGACGCACTGGTTATTACTTAGATTTGTGCGTATATAAGCTGCACCGGACTATAAGATGCACATGTCCACGTCAGAAAATGGCATATTGTGGCACACACAAGTCTGTGAGGATCAAGCAGCTCTTTACTTGACAGTAGCCAATCGTGAGCTGTAAGAACATAGCTCATGGTGTATATTTACTGGTGTATTACATAAAAGGTTCAAATCAAGCAACATAACAATCAAAGAGTAGCTAAGAAATATACAAATCAAGCACCGTTTTAAAATAAAAAATACTACAAATATTTTAACTTCTTCCCATCATGCATTGATTCCCAGCAGAGCAGTTTATTGACTATGGCTACCGCGGCACTGCAATTCACCTGCGTGTGTCCACCAGAGGGAGTTCATGAGCTCTGGAGCACTGGGAGCTCATGTGTTCCCTGTGGTTTCATATATATGTATATGTGTGTATATAAATATATATAGATATACGTATGTATGTGTGTGTGTATATATACATATATATATATATATATATATACATACATACATTCTGTATTCTGTATACATACATACCGAATATGTACTGTATATACAGTATATATATATACCCCTATAAATGCATTCCGGTGGCACAGACAGGAAGTGACATCATGGGTTCAGAGTTGAGTTTTAGCTTACGACCACAACAGTTACCCGTGTTAGGGATTATTGTGCCTGCTGTGAGATAATTGAAACCTGGCATAAATGTGCATTTTTTTTAAAAACAAATAGGCTGTATGCAACCACAAAATAGCAGGATTTATTAATTGTTATATTTTTGATGACCCAAAGTCCCAACCATAAACATAAAAAATATACATATGATTATAAAAAAATGTTTATGTTTATGAGGGGTTTTTGTATATTGTATTGTATATCAGGGGTGCACACACTTTTTCACCATGTAAGTTACAAGTCAAAATGATCTGCCTCTTGCTATAAAACACATATACACAGTATAAAACTTTGAAACTTTGAAATTACTATAAATAGGAATGAGTGCATTTGCTATTAAACATTACAGATGTACAACAAAATGATTATGCAAAAGACAATGCAGCCAAAGTCAGCCAAAGCTTTTTTTCATCAGCAGCATTTTTCCGTTGCATGCCTGTGGATGTGGTGCGGTGGACGTCGCTGCACGTTTGCCCCCTGTTGGCCGTTGTAGAAACAACACAGTGAGTGACTGAGGCAAAGTGGAAAAAAAAAATATTTGAATGACGCCTTTATCATTATTGCACACTGGACTGTCATGTCACAGTTATGATCCACCAGAGTATGTTTTGCTTGACTATGCAGTGATTGTCGTTTTGCCTGTTTTTAATATTGCAAAAGTGTTTTCATTGACTCAAAACGCCTCTTCTTTGAACAAAGGCTGGATGGAAGCATTTAATGAGCTAAAAGCCTGTTTGAATAAGAAGCCGCTGTAACAATCTCTGTCCCAATTAGCATGCTTTGGTTTTTAAATATTCCTTTTGTGTGAAGCCTAAACACACATGAAGACGCACAAAACGTTCACATTGAAAATTTAATAGGCTTCCAGAGCGACATCCTTAATTTATTTAAAATGTTTTTTTTCTCTCTTTTTTTCCCTTTGCATTTTCAAAAAGGCAGAAATGTGAGAGGCATGGCAAGTCATTCTGCTGCTTTCACGAATACTAGACCTAATTCCTTTGGCAGCGGCTCAAACTGCTACAGACAGACACATAATCAGCTGGGGAGCGTTAGCGCCTCAGCCCACTAGCAAACACAAGACCGGGCCCTTGTTGTGCATCGCTGCTTTTCAGAATAAATATCCCCATGGAAAATACAGTGGGAGGAAAGAGGCATCCATGTGTATACAGCTCTTTGTTCAGCAAAAAGATCCAGAAGAAGGGAAGGAACGCCGGCTTTCTTAGCCACTTTGCCGCTCATTCTCTCCCCATCCGCTGTCTCATCCTGCACTGTACGCTGTGTGTTTTGCTATTCATACAGATGTTAGCATTTGAGTGGCAGTTTCTCCCGAGACCGGGTGCGAGCGGCTGACTCGTCTCATCTGCATTTTGCATCCCAGGAAACAAAGCCGAGCTGAAAGCGGCGCAAAGTATCAGCAGGCAGACGGTTTGTTTGTTGTATGTGTGACAGAGGAAGACAGACAGTCTTCTCTCTCTGTGTGTGTGTGTGTGTGAGAGAGAGAGAGAGAGAGAGAGAGAGAGGAAGACAGTCGTCTCAATGTGTGTGCCTTGCGTTTGGCTTTGGCAGCTTAACCAGCCTCGGAGCTGTGTCGGAATGATGTTTAAAGGACATTTCAAGGTCACACCTTCGACAGTCCTCACTGCCGCCGACATATTAAACATTTATGCATTTCTGTAGCCAGATGAATTATAAATGAAACATGAAAGTGAACATGCTGCAAAATGCAGCATTGTGCTTGGTAACAGACACATTAGGGTCTACAAACACGGTGTCACACGCCACACGTCGCATCTCATCAATAACGACACTCCCACCGGCACCTAGCGTGAGTACATAAATATCTTTGAGGGTGTTCTCAATTCCTGTTTCCGTGTTAGTGCTGCATGCAGATCCTCGATATTGGCTTACGTCCATATCTCATATACCGATAAGTGCCCAGGACTTTGTACCGATAGTAACATACCGAACTTATGGCTCGGGAGCCAGATGTGGCTCTTTAGATCGGTGCATCTGGCTCTCGGACATTTTCAAGTAAAACATTACAGAAATCAGTTGCATTGAAAATATGAAACTTTCTCATTCATTTAATCCATCTATTCATTTTTTCCTGCAATGCGGGCGCCCGGAGCCAATGCCAGCTGTCCTTCCAATACACCGAGACTTAAACTTCAACTTCCCTCCCTGAATCAACTAGTCAGCTAGCTAATTCTGCAGAACAAACCCTTTTGATAAAGAAGATGGCAAAAAGGAAGAAAGATTAAGGGCATCGTACGACACCGTGCAGCACTAGATTCACTTTGGGAGGTATTTCATTTTTCATTTGATTAGCTTTAGTATCACAAGGTTATTAAAAAGAATTAATTTAGCTAGTTAAAAAAATGAAACGTTTCAAAAATGATATAGCTCTCACAGAAATACTTTAAAAAAATATGTGGCTTTTATGGCTCTCTTAACCAAAAAAGGTTCCTGACCCCTGAGATATAGTAACAGGCACATTCATAACATGTAAAACTTACAGGGTTTTGGTCCTTCCGATCATTGCCGGAACTTCCTTTCTGGATGCCCTCAAAAAAGTTTCTTCTTTTCCTTTGACGCCACTGGATGCATTCCCTACTTCATTCATTCATTCATTTTCTATACCGCTTATTCTCATTAGGGTCGCGGGTATGCTGGAGCCTATCCCAGCTGACTTTGGGCGGGAGGCATTGTACACCCTGGACTGGTCGCCAGTCAATCGCAGGGCCATTTCCTAATTGTTTGTGCAAAATAAGACAATATTAGAGCTGCAACGATTAATCAATGAATCAATTATTAATCGATTATCCAAATAATCGACAACTATTATGATAATCGATTAATCGTTTCTTTTAAAAATGTACTATAAATATCCTCATTTTAGCCACTCTAATGGGACTATTTTTTTATTTCCTTAGTGATTCATGAAAGCAGACATTATCTTTTAAACATTTTAACAGAACAACATAGTCATTTAGCAATATCCGGCGTAATAGTCAACTAAAATAACAGGTTCTGGTAGCAACAAGTAAGACAGGTTAGATTTCATAAATAAAAAAAAAATAATGCAATGATACAAGATGGCAATTATACAATTTGGAAAGTTGGACATTTCTATGTGGCACAAACATCCGCACAAGAGCAAAAAAAAGTGCAAAGTATAAAACTCTGGACTAACATAATGAGTCCAGTGTGGAATTTCTGATTTAACACGTCTTCTTCTTCAGGTGTGATATCAGATGCAAAGTGTTAAAAGCACCCTATCATCACAAGCATGCCAATTTTGCCAATATTGGCAGAAACACTGATACCGGTATGAACCGATATCAATTTCGGTGTCAGTCAATTTTGGCGGATCAATATAATGGAGAGCCTGCATTGCTGCAGATGCCGCACCAATCCACCTGTCCATCTTGCGTTCCATCCTTCCCACACTCGTGAACAAGACCCCATTGTATTGGCATTGTGGCCCCTCAATGCCCCGGCGGTGCCTACAAATTCTGTTCCTTAAGCTAATGAACAGAATCCGTGACAAAGTGCAGCCCTGGCAGAGTCCAACCTATTGCTGGCAATGCAAACCAAACTCTTGACACTGGTCATACGGGGAATAAACTGCCTGAATTAGATGGTCTGATATCCCATATTCCCGGAGTGCCCTACATAGTATTCCATGAAGAGGACGGTCAAATGTCTTCTTAAAGTCCACAAAACTCATGTAGACTGGTTGGGAAGACTACCATGCAACCTCAAGGAGCCTGCTGAGAGTGTCCACGGTGTCTATGATGGCCTACAGTATGATCAACAGCTTATATGAACTGCTGAGTGCAAAACTGTATGCGTCATGATGGTAATGAGGGAAAAGGGAGGCTTGTATTCGGGGTAAGGCGCTTATGTTTCAACTGGACGTGGCATCAAGTCAGGTCAGTTTTATTTTTATGTGCCAATTCACAACCAATGTTAAAATAGGCATTTTGACATACACATACAGTCCTGGCCATAAAGCGGTTCCAATTTTGCAGCTTCACTCAACCTTGAACACAACCAGTGACAAGTAAAAATATATGTATATGTTATGCATTTTCTGTCTAAATAAAGCATTGCCATGCGTAAAAATGGCTAAATGATTAATACAAATACAAGGCATTCAAATTGTGAATGTAGTATTCTACTTTGGTCACTAGGTGTCAGTAATTGTTCGGTGACTTGATTGCTGGAACTACGGGTTTTTTTTTGCAGGCTTAAATGATCTCAGAACGAGCACATGAGTAATACTTATAGGTGGCCTCACAGTCAGGACATATCTCCGTTGGAACAAGGATTGTTGTACATGTACCGGATGCACCCCTACCTAAAATATATTTAACAAGCACCTATCAGCTTTTCCATGCAACATTTTGACCAATTCCCTTGCATACAAATCACCCACATCTGATCCTCCAGTCAATGCACAAGTCACTTTTCCCAAATGTTCTGTGCAAGTCATTACACAATCAATTTGGAGTTTGACTCGAAAATGTATCCTGAGCACATCTTGTGTGGAAATCTAATCTCACTCTGCAACTTGACGGGAGAGTGGTGCAATCACAAATGGCTCTGACTGCAGCACAGAGAGAGAAACCGGGGTGGGGGGGTGCACAAAAGCCTAAATGTATACCATCATAGCTAACAGACGAGGCCGGCGGCACACCGGCTAAACCATTAAGTGTGGCGCGCATTCAAACGAGCAGATTAATCCCCCCTACTGCTGTACAGAGCGGGGTAATTGAAAATGCCCACGGGAGACTATCTCTGCTCATATATACGCCGCTATATGCCACAGAGGCGACCAACGGGAGGCATCGATGGTGTGTCAGCGTGATGGCGGAGAGCTGCACATCAATAGTAGAGTGCACATTTATCTTTCTACTGACCTCAACCACACCCACAGCCCCCAAACACATTACATCTCCTTGACAGGTCCTGCCAAGGTTTTTTTTTGAAGGCTCGATAGGAATCTCATTCCACATCCTATACACTGCAGTAAAGATTATATTCCTGTCCTTGAAACAGGGAATATGTATTCAAATGTTTAATCCAGATAACCGCTTGCTGCTTTGCTATCATTAGTCTCGCACGTGTGACCAAACCTCACAGAAACGCTTTTGTGTCGCCCAAAAGCTGCTTTTTCCATCACATATTAATCCCTTCAGTCACCTTTTACTGTATTGTTATTATTTTTTGCTTTGCAACTTTTATGAGGATCTTAGATCTTCTGAGCACATTTTTTACCAAGTCAAAAGTCAAAGTCATCTTCATTGTCACAACTCCAGGATCTACGCTCAATGCGTCATCACGGTTTCTTTTTAAAGACATAAATCAACCCCTGGCTTCGAAAACAGTCTCTGTTTTTCCCATTGATCATGCAAAACAACTCAAACCAGAGACAAAGCAAGTGGCAAGTATTTAATTCAATGGCAAAAAAAGGACGGTGGTGTGCGAGTGGATGTTGCTACCACGTTGTGTCTTTGTCAACAGTCACGTCTTCAGTCAAGGCAAAAGTAACCTTAAATGTTCCTCAATCCCTTTTATTTGTCATTTATGTGCATTCAGAAGTGTTTTCTGCATGGAAAACTCCATCCATTCATCCATCCATCCATTTTCTTCAGCTCATCCAAGCAGCCTTTGCAGGGAAGCTCATACTTCCCTCTCCCCGGCCACTTTACGCAGCTCCTCCCAGGCCAGTTGAGAGACGTGGTCTGAGACGTGGTCCTGACTCCGCTCGCCCTATCTCTAAGGGAGAGCCCAGCCGCCCTACAGAGAAAACTCATTTCCTCCGCTTATACCCACGATCTTGTCCTTTTTACGCCACGACGGCACCACTGTGGTCCACATGTGCGCCCTTACTTTCATTGCTTTTTGCAGTAAAATCCGTTTATTCTTTGCCTCCATCAAATTCTTTCCTCATTAGGATACATGCTGGACGCCTGTCCTTTCCCTTGCAGCCATTTTGATTATAGGAGCTGAATCAATAACCAGATTACCCCCCTGCTCCCTCAACACACAAACACTGACACACCCTTGTGTCGCACTCTTGGCTAGGGAATGAACTCTGGAGTACAACAGCCTGCGGGATTTAGCTCCATGGCTTTGCTGCAAGGCACAGACACACACATGCCCACACATACACACATATATAGTATACATATACATACTGTATATATATGCAAGTGTGCTGTGTGTGAAATACAGCTGATGGGGAAAAGACTGATTAGACTAGAAGCAGCACTGGCTCTGCTTAGCAGCCCGGCCAATGTTGCTCTCTCTCTCTCTCTCTCGTTTTGTGCTGTAGGTTTTCTCCTTATCGTGCACCTCCAGGCTGTTTATAGCTTTTTTGTTTTGTTTTAAATACCTGCTCAACAAAGCCAACATTACCACTTGCAGCCTCCAACCAGTTTTAATTACAACACCTATGCTATGAATTTTACTGTAACTTGACTTCTGCTCAAGGATTTTTTTAGGTGACATTTTTTTTCCTCTATTTTGGAGAAGTTACAGTTATTTAGGTTTTTTTTGGACAGCATACACTAGCAGTTTGGTGTATTCTAGTAAACTGCATGAGGGTGAAGTGTGTATCACACCACACAGTGGCGGAGACAGAAATGTTTCCGTGTTGGGGTGGCAGTAAGTTGATACCTGAAGCTTAACAATTCAACATTTGCATCCAGAAACCAGCTCGTACGGGAAAGATCAAGGGGTTCTAAACCTTTCCAACTGAAGGCCACATATTGACACATGAAAGGCGGCTAAAATGCTAAAATATTTTATATATTTCAAAAAAAACTGCACAGGTGAAAAAGTGTATCATTCACATAAACTTTCTCTTTGGGCTTATTTGTGCTGCTGTTTTTTTTTTTTTACATATTCAAAATATTTCACCTTTCTTCTAAAAGAATATATGTAATTTTTGTCATAATATGTAATGATGTATAATATTTTAAAATATTTTAGCTTTATTCGCATAATATTTATTTTTGGGACTTTTTTTGTCAAACCAAATTTTCAAAACATTACAACTTTATGTTGTTGTTCATAATAGTATTATGACTAAAATGTAATAACATATTTTTTCTTTAATATTTCAACTCTATGACTAAAATGACATTACTTTTTTATTTATTATTAGGATTTTATTATCGTAAAATTGCAACTTTTTACTCTTGGGAATACAACATTTTTGTCATCGGTTTTCCTGTTTTATAAGACTTTTTTCTCTTAATATTTGTTCTTTTATTATTTAATGATTTTGACCAATCACATCGAGGCTGTGACCCACAACAGGTTTTTAAATGCACAAAGGCACATCCTTTTTGAAAACAATATTCTGCTTGCATAGCCTAGTAAGCGAGCAGCGTGTCAGATAACCACAACAGGAATTCCCTTACTTGTGCTTGTTTATTAGTTAGCGTAGCCTACTTGGCTGGAAGCGTGTCCAGCAGCTGCTACAGATGTTCTCGCAGTTTTGTACATAGCAGTTTATAAATTGCAACTTTTTACGGTAAACGTACCATACTGTAGCTTCTGAACCATCCAAATAATTTCACTGTGCTTTTACGTTATATGCAGGGCATTACGGTAATCATAGGGATGGCATTACTCCAGGAAATTGGGGCATTCATACAAGGTAGAGTGGGTGGGGGTTTGTTTACAAAACAGCTTGCGCTTGGGTGACAGGAGGGACAGAGACGCAAGCTTACTCTGACAAAGTTCTGCAGAAAAGGGATTCATGTATGGGCCATTTGGTCATCTGGGATTTAAACAAAGACAGACATTCACATACTCTTGATGTTTTATATTTCATAGTTTACAGTATACAGTATTGTAATTTGTACATTCCAAGTGTCCTATTCAGTCAAAACCTGTCAAAGTCAATTCCCATTTTTGAGGTGGCCTGTCATTATACCCTAGTACAACACTTTTAGCATGCAGTAATGTCTTATAATCTACTGTATGTGCTGGGATCCCTTTTTCTGGGAGTACTTTCAGCATCTAGAGGTTGTTTTGCATGACTGCATGCATGCAGTTTAGGTATGCACAGAAAGAAAGCCAATATTTTATTGACAGTCCCAGAGATATGTTGATCATTTGCACAGGTGTAGAACTCTGGGAGCACGTTTGCATCTCATATGTAGATAACCAAAATACAGGATATTTGATCCAATGGTATGATGATGTTCTATACCAAAAACTGCAGCACGAGCTTGCACAGAAGTCACCTAATTGGACATCATCACGTGTTCACAGAGCCAAAAATATGCTTCACTGTCATAAAGATGACTACCTTCACTGACAACTCAAGAAAAGGCAAAACCTCGCTGGTATTGTTGGATTTGATAGGAATGGTTATTAAGTGTAGTAAATATACAGTATGCAATGTTTATGTGTTGCTGCGAATAAGTATAAAAAAAAAACAGGCATGGTCCTGGTCATGGTTTTATTTTGATTTTAACATGCTTAACAAGTTACGGAAGGAATATCACAATTTCGCAATTCAACATCTCCAAAAAGGAGGATGAAAGAAGCAGAATGTATTTAAGAGTTCACTCTAATTTAATAAATAACAATAAGTGAAATCAGACAGTGTGGTTTGTAGCATTCTTTTCCCATATACTTTGTAAACACCATACACATGTGTGCTCTGCTGGCTTCATCAGACGACAATCAAAATGTCAGAAATATTGTCCATTCAATTACTTACACCCAAAATGATGAACAAAAAATATATTCTGTAGAGAATATTCATAGCTATATTTGCAGAAAGCAATGCAAAATAATTACAAATGACCAATGAAATGGAGAAATGAGTTTGTTGGCAAAGACGACATGAACAGTGAGTGAGTCACAAATGCATGAGCTTGTTTGGGCGATTGTATTCTACTTTCTTCTATTAAAACCAAAGCCTTTTTTGTATTATTTTTTTTTTTTGCAAAATCAAAATCATAGTAAAACTGGAGTGTTTGAGTTCCTTGCTGTGACTGCCCATATCGATATGCATACATTTGTTTGGATTTCAAATCATGTGTTTTGAATGTTTCTGGATATACCTCTGCACAATTACGAGGAAGTCCTGATGAGAAGGATGGACATTTTCTATAAAATGAGTGTAAGCGTGACGAAGGCCGATGCAAGCTGATGGCGCTCGTTCATCATGTAACATTCATCACAGTTTAATGGTTACTCAAGATGCTCCATATATAAGACACATGACAGCCCCACTAAAACCTTTAATGGCACTGAATTAAAAATGGAATCCTGTGGGGGACGCGATAGTGATTTAGCCTCTTCAATCCACCGTGTCCTAACTTAAGGCCACGACAGCGATCCCTCCCATTTGTCACACCCGGGGATTATACAGCAACGCTCAGCAGAGACATGTCATTGATTTGTGCGTGAGAGGAGCTGGTGAAAAAGATGGTGTGTGTAAAAAAGGGCTTGGCGGGTTTCTCAGGGGAAGACTGTAGTCTGGATGGTGGCGCCGTGTTGAGGAGCAGACCAGGATAGGATGGAGAAATAGGGGCAAGGGCCATCCGATGAGGGACTGTTCCCAGCACAGGCGTGAAAAGAGAGGATCTTTGATGAGAACCTCTGAGGCCAGGTCAGGCTTGGGACGAGGTGGGGGGAGATGGGGAATTGTGCTGCCGGGCAAATCTCAGCCTTCAATTCCATTGCTTATCCAACCCCCTTCCCCCCAAGTCCTCGGGGCTGCGGCCAAATAGCGAGGCAGGTGTCCAGCTGTTCTAACACCCCCACAAGGGAGGAACTTTAGAGAACCAGTCAACTGTAGCTGCACAAATTGAAGTGTCATCTCTAGAGTGAGAATGCTCACCAATTTTCTGCATGCGTTGGTGCAGATTTGGGATTGAGCCAATGGACAAATGTCCTCAGCAAAGGAGAATGTGAATCTTTGAGTGCGTGCATCACTGAGAGTCTGGGATATGAATAGATCACTGCAGGTCTTCATTGTCCTTGAAGGATGTCATGTGGCTATAGCATGAAATTGCTTTTCAGTCAGTCTTCCAATAAGAAAATTGAATATTATGCAAATGCACGGCAAATGTGTACTGAAAAGGATGCAATCGGTATCATTATTTGGGCCACAATAACATGAAAAACAAAATTATCATTATTATCATGATTATTTTTTAAAAGGTGACAAATCTTCACAGGGTGTTCGCGTCTTTGGTCACACACTGCTCTGGGACAACAACCCCAACCTGCAGTCATTACAAGTAAACCAACGCGGTTGTGCCAGTCAGGAAGAGATCCCTCAAACTATTCCTTGTTGACAGGTCACTCCATTCCTTCTACAGTAAGCCCCCACATGCCACGCTTCATTGATTCCACACTTGACTGTGATAAGTACATTTCCGCAAATACGGCATATATTTTTGTAGTTACAACTTAGAAAACCTGTTTACATCCTTCTAAAATGTTTTTTATTAGGGTCAAAGCCCTCTAGACATGAAACAACACACTTACTCTCACTTTTCAAATATTGTAAACATACTAAGAGAAAATTCATTCATTTTCTATGCCGCTTATCCTCATTAGGGTCACGGGTATGCTGGAGCCTATCCTAGCTGACTTTGGGCGGGAGGCGGGGTACACCCTTCACTGGTCGCCAGTCAATCGCAGGGCACATACAGACAAACAAAGACAAACAAACATTCACACTCTTAATGGACAATTTAGAGTCGCCAATTAACCCAACATGCATGTTTTTGGAATGTGGGAGGAAACCAGAGCACCCGGAGAAAACCCACGCACGCACGGGGAGAACATGCAAACTCCACACAGAGATGCCCAACGGAGATTCGAACCCTGAACCTCCTGACTGTGAGGCCAATGTGCTTCCCACTCGACCACCGTGCGGCCCTAAGAGAGAATAAGACAGAAATTCTATTTTTATTTGTATTTGAGTTCATTCTGCCATTTTTAGGCCAAAAATGCCGGCATTTTGCCTTGATGTTTAATTTTTAACTAATAATAGACAATAATTAATCCCCAAAACTGTGATTATTTTTTAACTTAATATAATTTTTTAAAACACGATAGAGTGAAGGTGTGACGTGGCGAGGGACGACAAATTCTGGAGGCGCTGTCGTCCTTTGTTTAAAGCAGATGATTGGCTACAGACTCTACCATGTTAGCTTTGTAATTGCGAACTGAGGTTCCAAGATCAGGCACCTGTTTGGGAACCACAGCTCGCACTGATTATGCATTTGCTGTGGCTGACTGTTGGCCGGTGCTGGGAACACGCTCACAACCCTTTACTCTCTCCTATGGTGCAGGTCTTGTGCTTATGTTGGAAAAGTGTGCCTATGTGTGCTGAGGTTTTTGGACAGTCCCAGGCTGTACTCCCCCATAGGAGCTTAGTTTGGAATTTGCTTTTCTTTCCTCCCATCTCCTTTTGTTGTTCCCTTTCCTCTCCCTTTTTTTATTGCCTAGGCATCCTGTACTGTCTACACCCCTGCCCTGTTGTATAGAATGTTGAATATAATCTACAGTATGTGGATAGATGATTGTACAATTTTGCGTCTACCTCTGTATAATAGACGAGTAAAGACCATTCTGATTCTGATGTCAAAGTCGTTCCACATGCATGTTGGCCAGATCTGGAATATCTGTGTTCTCTGTTCTCTGTTTGGGCATCTCTGCATGGAGTTGGCCTGTTTTGGGCTCCAGTATACTCCACACAATCCCAGTTGTTTTTCAATATGTTTTGTCTAATAATAGACCATAGTCTACCACCAAATAGCTAGGGGCCGGCATGGTTCAGGTGCTAGGAATGGTTGGCTCCCAACTCAAGGCTGCGGGTTCGATCCTCTGCTCACTTGTGTGATCATGTCAAAGTATCCCTGGAGCACCGATACGAAACCCTCAGTTGTTAATGGTGGTAGTTTAACACTCTCGCCACGATATGACCTTAGTTGTAGGTGTGGCATAAAGGAAACATAACAAAAAGAAACCACCTAAATGCTGTCAAATATTCATATTATAGTGTACAATTATTAGTTCAATATTAATTAATTTCTGAAAAAAGCGCAGTATTACAAGGGTGTGAAAATTAAACTATGATATAGTGAGGGAAGACCAGTCCAGGGTGTACCCCGCCTCTCGCACAAAGTCAGCTGGGATAGGCTCCAGCATACCCGCGACCCTAATGAGGATAAGCGGTATAGAAAATGGATGGATGGATAGTAATGGAAGACCGAATAGTCTTAGACTGAACCTCCTTTCTGTCTGTGCTTTAAGGTTGTTTTCAGTGCATACCTGACGACATTTGCATTTGTAAATAAGTGGAATGTTTTGGGAAAATTTGGTCTACCCACCCGACTTTATTTCATTGCATGAATTTCAAAGTACAGGAAAGTATGAGAGGGTTGACAAGGTATGCTTCAGTGATGGAGATACTTGTCATATCGAGTGAAGATTTGGCAGCATATACTCAGTTGTGCTTCTCATCCCACAGAGAAATAATCTATCACAACACAAATGGACAGAGTTTGACTTTTATGTTTGTGGGAGGACAGTATAGCAGTGGTGGCTCCAAATTTGCATTTGGGTTAGACTTTTTTTCATTGTAGCACCATCACTCCGTAATACCACATATGCATCTCTGCAACCTAGATGAGGTGTTAATAGAGACCCTAACCTACAGCGTCTTGTCATCTCGTGACCCCTGACCTTATGCAATCATGTGCTGATTAACCAGGAGGTATGAGGGGGTGGAAAGCGGCATCGATTGCACCGAAAGCCCAAAACGTCACAAGAAAGGAGAAAAACGGGTGTGGGAGTCGAGCCAATGTTAAATGAAAAATTGCATAGATACACATCTCTCGTGCTGTGGAACATTTATTATTCCGACTCATGCAGATAGCAGAGAGGCGGAGGCGAGGAATCCATTTGGTAAAGTACAGTAGATGCTGATCGATGAGACTGGAGGCAGGCAGCCTGGCGAGAGTGCAACAAACGATGTCCTCTGTGTGTGTGTGTGTGTCCCCAAGATTACTTTGGCCAATTGATCCTGTCCAGCATCTGTCAGACCTGCAGGACATTTGAGAACTCCCAAAAAGCTGGCTAAGTTGGAAAGACAGATCATCAAGCGCTTCACAAGGGTCAAAGTATTGCAGGAAACGTCAGATCCGAACACTGAAACCTTCAAAGAAGGGCAGAGAAATAACCGTTTAATACCACATTTTACTTACTATTCTGTCACAAAAACATTTGACATTAAGCAGGTCTATCAAAGGTTTCTGAAGTGTTAGACTTCTTGGGAGGTGCAGCAGCTTGAGAAACATCAAAAAACAAGAAACCCGCGGAATCACCACAAGATATGCTGCGGAAAATCTGCTGAGTTCAGTGAGGGGTGTTAAATATAAGTAGATGCGACACATGAAACAGCTCCAAATGGATGCGATTTCAGAATTTAATTATGATGACCTTAGATCATTCCTGTAGATAGTTAGAAAAAGGATGCTTTTAATGAGAAATTTGTAGAATTTTTTCTTATGTAATTTATTAAATAGATTTATAATGCTGTAATAATAATACAATTATTATTATAATGATTTGCCTCCAGTTAAACATTTATTTATTGAGCTAAAAGAAGTTGTACAATTCCTATTATCATGTATTTTCATTCAATTTTACATGGCCTGGTATTGAATCGTATTATATTTTTAAATATAAAATAAGAATAATTGTACTAATAATGATTTTTTTAAACATTTTTTTAGATTCTTTTAAACATTTTTAGAGAAATAAAACTTTTTCAAAATACATTGACTAATACAGTGCAATACCACAAATACAAAATACAATGAATATAAAAATTTTATTTGATCAATATTTTAACAAATTATACAGGGTGTCACTAAAAATGCATACACACTTTAAATAATTGTAAACTAGGTGTTTAATACAATTAGTAACAACATGTAAGAGAGTTTACAAACATCATTCTATTGTTTTGTCACCGGCTGTTCTCAAACTGATCCGTTCTGGTCCAGACACTGCAGACAAGGTGAAGTGATGGAATAGCAGACATCATGAAATACTTTTCTTGGTATTTGTGTGCATTCACGTTGAATGGTTGCTCTCAGTTCAGTAACTGTTGCAGGTGTCATTACGTAGGCTTTGTCTTTTAGGTATCCCCATTAAAAAAAAGTTTAGTGTTGTGAGGTCTGGTGAACGTGGAGGGTATTCAACAAAACCCCTCCATCCAGTCCACCTGTTTGGCAAGATGTCAGCAAGTAAGGCACCGCACACTACCATCGCGATGTTAGATCCTTCCTTATCAATTGATTTAATCGATACTAGGAAATAAAGCATTGGATTTAAGCAAGCCAGATTTTATATGGACGTTAAATGTTACCCTTGTAAGAGCTTGATTTGTCATAAGTCGATTAGTCATGCCTGATGACTGGGGCCCATAGACGACGTCATGTGACGCTTGAATTTTGTCTGGGATTTATACTGAGTGTTGGACCACATCCAAAGTTAAGTCCAACTTGAAGCCTTTCAAACTCATGAATGGGAGCGTCAGGGCAAGATGAAGGGTATGTAGCGACCATAAAGTTATGATGATGTGCAAGATTACTATTGCAACAACACATCATCAGCAGACCAAGAATGGGGGGGCTTCTCGTTTAGGAGTCAGTTTTTGGAGCCACTGTTGTTCTGGCATGTGTGCCATTTATTTCTGCAATTATTGTGTTGGTCAAACACCTCCTTGTAGCTTTAATAGCGTCTGTGCAAACGTTACAGTATGTAGGATACACATTCACTTTAATATCTATCTGCACATGACATTTTAATCTAATCTGATGATGGTGCAAAATAACTTCTTTAATACTTTGGTTAGAGAAGTAAATGAGGTATCAAATTAAACTTTGTGATGTTTCCTCAGATAGAATTAATCATTCAACCTGTTAATTTATTCTTTGTTAATTCACCCTGAAGTGTTAGTTGCACTTTATTCAAACAAAACGTGAATGCATTTGCCATGAATTGTTGGTTTACTTGTTTGTTTATATCGATAATTAACGTGTACCCGATTCTCTTGCAAAAAGCAATGGGAATTTAGGAAACTTCACCTGCATTGTCCAGTATGCAGCTATTTATTTCCCAGCCAGACTGCTTGGGTTTTTGGCTAAAAAGTTACTGAGTCGATTTAAAGTTACTGAATCATTTCGGATCGGATCGTTCTAAATGAACCAATATCGTCCTTAAATCGAATTGTTGTTAAAATGAATCGTTACACCCCTAATAATTACGTAAACACTACCAATCAAAAGTTTTAGAACATTCCAATGTGTTCAGTTATTTACTGCAAATGAAGTCGTTGAAATCCAATGAATAGTTTGAAATGGCTCAAATGTAAGTGTAGTGTAAATAATATATAGAATATATATATTTTGGGGTACCACAAAATGGACCAACAATTTAATGCTGTTCTGCAGAAACGGATGTTTATCAAGCCTTGACAGTTGGTGCTACTAATTCCTACAGGGATTCCAAGTTCCAGACCAGCGGTTCTGGATTATTTTCCGCCATGCCTTCCCAATGGGAGAGAATCAAAATTTTACTGAGAAGCTAATAACATTTATTTAATAATCTTTACAAACCACTGCCAAATCACCTGATTATCCAAACCAATGGTTCCCAAACTTTGTTTTTCCGCGCCTCCCTTTTGGAGATGAATATTTTATGCCTGGCATGTATAATAGTGTATTTATTATATTATCGCCATTATGGAAATAATGCATTGTGGTTTTGTAAGTCTCTTCTGAGGCAATACATGCTTGCCGTGCTTGTGCAGTCACAGCAGTACATAGAGGTTGCACTGGCAGTGACTCTCACAGTGATGGAAAAATAGCCCATTGTATCCCCGCCTAAAAAAACAAGAAGAAAATCCTCATATGTGATGCAAGATGCTGAGACAAAAGGTCCAGTGAGTAGGATGCTTTGCACGCTGGCTCCATTTTGTTGCTGCCAGGCAGTGTGTCCATCATCGGAGGGATCCTGCAGCATCCTGTCTACTCTGCATTCCCTACATCCTCCATCATTCTTAGCCAAGTCAGGCTGCATTGATTGTCTGAGTTTTGTGAGTGTGGGGGCGGGGGCGGGTCTTCACTGGCTCAGCACTCTTCACTACAGTGCTGCTTTACGCTGTAAAAGCGGCACCGGCGTGACAAAGGTCAAAATTGGACGAGATGACTTAGGAACTTGTTCCTATAACTGTCCTAAGTGAAATATGTTTGGGAGAGAATAATGCATTAAGGGGGTAAGCCGTCATTTTTTTGTCAGACAGATACAAATGCTTCCTTTTCCTTGCTGTAGGCAGGTTGCAGCACCCAGACACCGGGAGCCCAAGGAGACAGGAAGCACTTTTGCAGCATCAAATATTCATGGCCCTATAGAGTGTATTGATTATATAATAGGTTTTCCCAGCATCTGAGCACCGACTGAAATGTACTCCATGAATAATTGAAAATGCATCCTCCAGCGGATTTCCATCTTAATGATTGGTGACTTTAATTGAGGCTTTATTTGACATTTTGTTCAAAGATGCGTACGCGGGATGACAGCAGGGAGGCAGAATAAGCATGCAGCTGCACGTTTGCGCTGCCGAATTAGTGAGCATTGGCTGACATGTGTGACAATGGCAGCGCATGCACATCTGCTTGCTGCTTCTTACATGTGGTCACCACCACGTGCATGTGTGTGTAGATGCTGATGACCCTGCTTGCACGTCATGTGTGAAGCCACAGCTTTGCAGAGTGGCTGAAATATGGCAAACGTTTCCTTTTTCCAGGGTAGCTTTTCATAATGGATGCTCATTTGAAACATACATGGTGTGCTATTGGCTCTCCCAGACCTTCTAGAGATAGCTTATAGTTTGTAGTATTGCCAGTCTTGCAAGTATTACTGTAGTTATAGTATCCCTGGCAATGTCCACACAATTACTCAAAGATATTCTCATCAGGAGCTTTCCCGATAAAACAAGTTTGGCCCTCCGTCAGGCTGTCATCCTTTGCAGATAGACATCAACATCCAAAACTGTCACTTTTTGACAGGTTTAATCAAATCCTGTCACCGGCACATCTGAATAATGACAACAACTGGCAAATTGTTACAGTGGAGCGTCCAAATTCAAACACATAATTTGTAAATCCTTTAAAATGATCAAGAAAACACACATCCAGTTGGCCTGGCTTCACGTCAGCGTGTCGTGCGAGGCTAAAGCAGACATCTGCGGGGTGTCTTAGTACCTCGCTAGACCGCTGCATGATTCCACTGACTTTTTCATGAGGTTTGAAAACTAATTTGTCCTTCTATGCATTTGGACCTCTTGTCCACACGCAAACATAGTTTTTTCTCCTTAAAAACCAAAGTTTTGGAAAATTCTGGAGAGCAGAGATGTTCAAAAATTTTGGCTTGAGGGTTAAAGCTTAAAAAAAACAAAAACAAAGCATGAATTCATTGACCTATGTTTTTTTGTTTCATTTTTTGGCAATATAATGTACAAAAAAAAAAACATAATGTTTCCTTGGCTCCATGTGAGCGAACATGGATTTTAAATGTTAAATTTCCACACATTGCACTGTAATATCTCGATATATTGATGATCATATGTGTTGCAATGCACGACCAAGCCAGTTGTGGGTTTTTTTTCAGGCTTCTGATTGGACAACATGCATATGACATTATGAGGGGTGGGGGGAATGGGCATTTTTGAACATATCTGTGTTAGTGTAGGCATAGCCCTACCGTGCACATGTAAAAAGTATATAAAGTGCACAATAGTGCTTCTTGAAACACACTCAGTCGGAGGCCACAGCTAATTGGCATTAAAGCCACACACACACAAACACACACACGGTGTGTTCCCAGTAGGGCTTACTAAAAGCGCTTTTATCAACTGCCTAAATTCCAGCATCAAGGCTAACATACTTCCCGCACACTATTGTGGCTTCTCTGAGACTTATTTAAAATGGTTGTAAAATAGTATAATATGGGACATTTAACCCTAGTGAGGGTAAGCATCATAGAAAATAATTGGCAAGATGGAGACATTTCAACCAGGGTTTTTAAAATGGAACCCTCATTTTCCAACGGGCATCACGACCCACTATTATTTACGTCAATCAAAGCAAAGGTATTTGTTTTTTAAAATGTTCATGTCATCTTTTTAGTCATAAATCTACAGCATGTCCAAAGTGCATTTTAGAGCTATTTATTAAAGAAACAAACAGGATAACGGCACGCATACAAACACAGTAATCCCTTGTTTTTTGTTGCGGTTAATTGGTTTAATAATTGGGCATTGGTTTATTACCTTGTTAGAGCCCTCTAAACATGAAATAACACCCCTATAGTCCCATTTATACTCCTATTACCCAATATGGTAGACTAAATAGGAGTAAATAACCCATTTAGACTGAATAAGATTCACGTTCGTGTTTGTTGCCACTAATGTGTTCCCTTGGGAAACAGAGTGAGTGTCGAACAGGAAGTGACTTTGTGGGTTCAGAGTTGAGTTACAGCTTTGTCAGGGTAATGGCCACGAAAAGTAGTTTGGGTTTTTGTACCTTATTTTCTACCTTATATTAACTCCTAGTGACCAGTGCGGGATGCTACATTTCATCAACATCTTTGAATGTGTCTTTTGAATGCCTTTTATTTGTATTTTAGTACACTAAAAATGCATCAATTAGGCAAAAAAATACATAAGAAGTCTATTTTTTGACCAATATTCACATTCAACCACAAAACAGCATGATTCTTAGTTGATGTTGTTTAAAAAGCTGTGAGTGAAACCATGAAATGCAAGTTGGCAAGGGATGACCGCATGAAAGAATTAAAATGAAATATCAGCATTGCACCGAGTAAAACCACAAAATCAGATCTTTCACTTTTGACTGTGCAAAGAGTAAATACCAAGCATATTGCCGTCCAAATAAGTCAGACATTACATATGTCCATGTCATTTTTGACTTGCTGTCTGTAAGCATGTATTCACAACACACTTCTGGGTCCCCAGTTGAGCACCACCAATGTAAACTAGTGTAGGTAATATTGGATTCAAGTTGGTGGCACTGGAACAGATGATTTTTTTGTTTGTTTTTGAGGGAGAATCGTGACACGGTGGTGTGCAAAGTACATATCATACTCGCATGTTTCTCTGTAAACATGTTCACCACACAAAAACAAAAATGGCTCGCGCTAAAATTGTAATATTTTCCCACAAATAGGACACCTGTGCAATGACCTATCCTCCCACCACCCATCCCCGTGGACCATTTTTTCCTTTCCAAGCTGACACCTGATCCTCATTTAGACCTCCATTATGCATCCCTGACCAAGTTTACAAGACACATTGACAGCAGAACATGCTGAAGGAGAACAACTGGCCTTCACTCGCCGCCCTCGTCTCTCCCCTTCTTTGAAGCATGGGAAGTGTTTCCCTCATTATTCATCCTTTGCCTTCAAAACTCCCTCTCCTCGTCCCTCTGAAGGGGTGAAGGAAGGCAAGGGTCATCCCGCCTCTTTTCCTCCACTTCTGCTAAATTGGCTGCTAGTGGCATCCATAGCTGTAGGCATTAGTGCCCTCTCCCCTCCCCGCCGCTACCACCCTCCTGGCTCTTGAGTGCCGCTGCAACAGACTTTTCCAGCTCATTTGTGATATTTCTGTCTCTTCAACCGCAGGCCCTGTTTACCAGCGGATAGCAAGAGGGAAACCCTCATTATAAAGTCATAAACCCAGGGTCATTGCAGGGAGCACACCAATCAGCTTGTTTCGATGCATACACTTACTTTTATTCCAGCCACTGCGGAGCAAGTCCACGGCACAAACCCTCTGACGATATCAGCAGCCATATTGACATACTCTACATCTTGGACCATCTGGACAATTATAGGCTGTGGTGGAGGGGGGCCTTAAAGGCATGTTTGGATGATGTGGTGCTGGAAATCCAATCAAACACTGGAACCAAGACTGGTGGTTTCTCACATTAATACTATCACTGTATAAGTACTGACCACTATGTCTATTGAGCCATTGTTGTTTTAGTGCTAGGATGACGACAACATACATTTTCAACTGTTAGGGGTGTAACGGTATTCGTTTTTGGTATCTTTTGCTACGAAGCATTCCGTGATTCACTCGGTAAACCAACACCCTGGCTAGCGATAGTGATATTAGTCTGAGCTTGACAACCCCCAACCTCCTTAAAGTCTCCAGTTTTGGGAACCAAATGGTCTGTCCGGTCAAATCCGTATCTTTAATTTACTAAAAGTAAAATATTCTTTCACACTCTTCAAAGTTTTACCATTCTTGTCCGCACTGTTGCACTCTGTCAAATATTATATATTATTACATATACAGTGACCCCTCGCATTGTCGAAATTCAGTAAATCTGGGTCCATGGATCTCGGACAGAAAAGGGTGGAGCACCATCTCCGGTTCAGGGATGATATCTAACCCCAAGTGGAGGAGTTCAAGTACCTCGAGGTCTTGTTCACAAGTGATGGAAGGATTCAGGGTACATCCGAGTCTCGGCGGAAGACCCAGGACATGTTGGAGAGACTATGTCTCTCAACTGGCCTGGGAACGCCTTGGGGTCTGCTGGGAGGAGCTGGACAAAGTACCAAGGGAGAGAGAAGTCTGGAGGGAGGGAGAAGTCTGCTTAGGCTTCTGCCCCTGCGACCTAACTTTTGATAAGCAGAAGAACATGGATGGATGGCATTCCTAACTCCAGAATTTTCCTCAAAGCATTATTTACGTATGTGTCAAAAAAACTACACTTTTGTGCTTTTAATGTTCATAATTAATGTGACAGAAAACCCAAATCATGTTCCCTAAATTGGTGATGATTTCCACACACAAAATATATATATATATATAAGTATAGTCATCAAAATAGTATGTATCTGCATTAATTGGCAGCAACCAACACAAGCACATCAAACCAACCTACCCCACTCACGGTGCAACCAAAAATAACACAACTTGCTGAAAAGTTCATCAGATTGATCAGATTTCTCTCCGATTTTTCCTAGTCGAGAGCGGCCTTGGAACGGAACCCCCGCAAGTAGCGGGATCGATTGTATGAGAAGTATATCTTGGAGAATTACCTGCCAGCAATGTGTACATTTGTTCCCTTACCGTACCCTAAATAAACCCAACCTCAACAGCAAGGTACCTTACCGACCCGTGATAATGACGTACCGTTACACCCCGCTGAGCTGCCCCCCTCATCCATCCCCTTCACCTCCTCTGTCCCATCACAACAGAACCAAACAAATGCCCAAACTTGCAAAATGAGTTTATGATGCTGACGGTGGGCTGTGCCCCCTTCCCTCCCTGTGCTCCGCTCTGTAGGGGTCGACAGAGACACAGTGGCGTCAGGCAGAGCTCCCACAGCTCCAGGGCTGGGCAGAGAAGGGATTGCTGACACAGCCAAAGATGGTAAGGAGACGACTGCTGCTGCTGCCAAATGGATGTCTCAGCCATTTTACACACCCATCAAGTAATATGATCTGATGTTCTACTGTGTTTACATAATCACACTCCAGTGGGCATGCTGCTGACTGACATGGATGGATGGATGGATGGATGCTGATAATACACAAAAAACCGCCTGCATTTCTCTGTTGTTAAAATGTATATATTTGAAAGTATTTTCTTCTAAATTTAGCATTCTGAGGGCCCATCTGCTAAAGTGACACTGCAGTCATGGCTACACCTATGTACGTATACTACGGTATTGGTGGACCAACCTGGACACGTCTAATGTGGTGTAAGCATTAGCTACCGCATTCTTATGGTTTTGTAAGAAAAGTGTTATTCATAGAAAGGTGACCTTTGACTTGACCATTAATCGAAGTAGGGTGTCTATTGGAGAAGGGCATATACAGTACTTGCTTATTTGATGGTTGAAGGCTCAAGGGACTGAGCTGTTAGTGTATTGGAGATGCATATTGTATGCCTGTGCTGGTCCCAGGAATTGGATTTGGGGTCTTTGGATCACTGCTCTGCCCCAGAGAGAGTGACACCATAGGAGATGCAAACACTTTAGCAGTAGAATGTTAGTATTAGGGATGTTCAACAATACCGGCCCACTGATATTACTGGTTCAATGTTGGCATAAAAATGTAATATCGGTAAATATCGGTATTGGGGTTTTCCCTATAATTACAATCGAAATAATGAAAACTTTTGTTAGTTGCAAATACTTCATCACACCCTGTTACTCCTTGCAGTCGAATGTGTTGAAACCATAGCGGTGGATTGTGTTGGCAAAGATCAGGCAATCTAACCGTCACGACATGAGTCGATATAGGTGGGACCAATCAGTTAACTGGAGATATGTGATGTTACACGTATTGGTATCGGAATTGAAAACGGAAAGTTGGTCAATATCGGCATATTAGATATTGGAAAAAAGCCAATATTGGGCATCCCTAGTTAGTATATCGGTACTGTGTGATACCGACGTAATCTTAAGGTGTCCTGCATTACTTGTACTACCAGACGTATCAATATGTTTAAAACGTCATACTCTAGTTCTAAAACAAGGGTATCAAACTGGTTCTCACCACAGACCACATCACAGTTCTAGTTGCCCTCAGAAGGCTGCAGCTTTGCCTGCATTGTGTGCACAACCCAATTGCTCAGGTTGTGTTAGAACAGTCTTTTTTGCAGCGCCCCCCCTTTTGGAGGTAAAATTACTTTCAGCAAAAATTATGCAAGTCAGCAACGGGAAGATGTTTTGGTTTTTTGGCAAGATAAAGACGTACCTCACAACCACTGCTCCTCTGTTCTCGCAGCTTCACGGACAGGTGTTTTGTCAACAAACCACAGTTTGACGGCTAATTTGCCAATATGAAATCACCGGGAAAAGAGATGTGCCATTGATGTACAGATATCTGCTCAGGCTCTTCTGTATCTTGCATATAAGAAGAAGCCATCTTGGTCTCCTAAAGTGTCCAGTGGTGTCATCTCAGTAGGGAGTGCAAACAAATGCAATATTAAGAACCTCTTCAATCGACTTTTTCTTGTGGTTACACATTGTTCTGTCTGTGTCTGAAACACACACTGTGTCTGTCTTGCGATCTTTGTTGTGCCAGAGAGGCGAGCAGGGAAGGATACTGTCAAAAGAACAATTTGCATGCAGCTCTCATCTTGAGAGCTTTTAGTCATCTTGCCGTCTGTTTTTTGTTTTTTTATTGCTGTGGACGCAAGCCCATGGTTCTCTTGTGTGTGTGTGGGTGTGTGGTTATTACAACTGACAGTGTGGGAATGAGTGCCACTGTGTGCAAACTGATGGTGTGTTGTATGTGTGTTTAGGTGCATAAAAAGAGGATGGCAGAAGATACACAAATTAAAATATTTTTAAAAATAAATATACGTAAGACTTGATTTTGCCCCAGAAAGTAGAAACTTGAAACGTCTTGAAACATGGGTAACATACCTCTCGTATTTATTTTGCTATTTTTCATCATCTAGCCCCAGTTTGTCATTTATAATATAGTATTTCTAAAGTTATGTTATTAGTGTAATAAAATGTTAATATGATTTTTTTTTTGCTAAATATATTTTATTACACCACTATGGTTTTTCTAAGTGTTAGCACTGTTTTAAATGGATGAATAAAAATATTTATGCTACCATATTCTATTTTACTACATTTTACAAAAAAAATAAAATAGGATGAAAAAGATAGATTTTAAAAATATTTAGGTTTAGTAATATTTATTGTTATTATAATTGTAATAATTAATATACTAATAATACTACTACTACTACTTCTACTACTAACAATACTACTAATAATAATAGCATTACTACTAATAATAATAATAATAATAGCACTACTACTACTACTACTACTGATAATAATAATAATAATACATTTAATTTATAAGTGCTTTCTAAAAAGCCAAGGACACTGCACAAGAGACAGACAAAACAATAAAAGATTAAATCAACTTTAAATCTAAATCAACTCAAACAAATGAAGGTCATTTGTAGAAGAATTATTATGATTATTTTAAATCATTAATCCAAAAATCGAAATAGAGTGCCGCTATTTTGCCGCTATCAAGTTCCTCCTACTCGTGTGTACTTTAGAGTGGTTAAAAATAGACGCACGTCTGAGTGCCTTAAAATGGGATCAATCGCAGTCATGTTAAAAATGGGTTTGAATCAGTTATTTTTTTCAAATAAAACTGATTATATGTGAAGATCTCCAAGGCCCTATGCAATAAAATTAAAGAAATTGCATTTCCCTGTTGAAAAATATACAATAAGCAAACATTCTGCTACATTCTACTAGACAAGTATATTTAGTAATGCCATGCAAAGCGGTGACTCCACCCCCCTGATTTCTGGGAAGCAGCGTTCATCTCTAAGTGACACCTCAGTGTGCTCTGCTGCAAAAGCAACCTACATCTTTCTCCTCACACCCTCTCACTTTCTTGTCTTCTTTGTTGCCAAACGTATTTTCTCACACTTATGCCAGCTCACAGTTCCTCTGAGATCACTTTGATCCTGAGATGCTCTTGAAAACCAGAGAAGAAGAACCTGAACTTTCTTGTGACACAGAAGCTCAGCAGCAGCATTCAAATGTAGTTTCTCACTAAAGGCTTGCCCCACTTGCTAACATGACAGCTCCACCTAACCAACACATCCACTCGTCTCTCACACGTTAGAAGAACATTCTGCTGCTCTTCGTGTAGCCTTCCATTGGAATTCTGTCAGGCCAATCCTGATGTTTGAATAGATTACATGACGAACAAAAAGGACAATAATGTAGTTCTTGCACGTCACAAAGTCTAATTTTGGGTGGTTTTATCCCCCGTATGAAGTTCCTAAGCCCATAGAAAAGCAAAAAAGTTAGGCCCAAAACTAATCATACACTCTACATACTGTCTCAGGAGTTTGCAGTATATCCCTTTTGATTTGGTGATTTTTTTTTGAAAAGATGTAAATATTTTATTAATATTCATTACAACTGTTTTTGTTTTGCTATTATATTTGTATGTATATGTTTTGACATAAAATTGAATTTCCCAAAATGATTCACACTTTCTGGCAATGCATGCAAATGCAATGCTGTAAATATGTGGACTTCAGGGGAGGTGCAGCAGCTTGAGAAAAATTGGAAAAAAACATATTTTTCAAACCTGTTAAGCTAGCTTCAGTTATGTTTTTAAAATATAAAATAAATAATTGAATCCTTTAAAAGTTTCCACATATATTTTAAAAGTTTCCACTGCCGCACGGTGGCTGAGTGGTTAGCACATTGACCACACAGTCAGGAGATCTGGAAAAACCTGGGTTCAAATCTCCGTTGGCGTTTGCATGTTCTCCCCGTGCGTGCGTGGGTTTTCTCCGGGTACTCCGGTTTCCTCCCACATTCCAAAAACATGCATGTTAGGTAAATTGGCGACTTTAAATTGTCCATTAGAGTATGAATGTGAGTGTGACTGGTTGTTTGTCTATATGTGCCCTGCGATTGACTGGCGACCAGTCCAGGGTGTACCCCGCCTCTCGCCCAAAGCCAGCTGGGATAGGCTCCAGCATCCCCGTGACCCTAATGAGGATAAGCGGTATAGAAAATGAATGAATGAATGAAAAGTTTCCACTATGAAAGGTGCAAAATCATGAATCTGCTAAGGAAGGAAATATTAATAATAATGAAATTATTACTAAATCATTAATCATATTCTTTCAACGTCTTGCACTTTTTTTGGTCATTTTTAAGACATTTAACACATGCATATGCACAAAAGTTAATATTTGATGATCCTCCAGTGTAGTAGTAAGGCATTCCACCTGATTTTCATTAGAAAGTAGCATTACGCACCCAACTGAATGTAGCAAAAGTACTGCACTTTTAATTTGGAAAGTTAAGACTCAAGAATTGAACGTGTATTGCAGGATATTTACAGCTTTCAAATCTCTGACAGCTAATGAACTCCATCTATCTTCTCCCCTGCTCCTCCTCCTCCTTTGCATCTTCACTTCTCCCAGATCATCAGTAACATGGAAGCTCCGGTGACAAATGGTCCCAGCGGAGGAGGCACCACAGCCAACGGGCCAACCAGTAACAGCCGCGGCTGCCCCTCGCCTATGCAGACCGGGCCCACAAACGACGACAGCAAGACCAACCTCATTGTCAACTACCTGCCCCAGAACATGACCCAGGAGGAGTTCCGCAGCCTGTTCGGCAGCATCGGAGAGATCGAGTCCTGCAAACTGGTGCGCGACAAGATCACAGGTACGCAAAATGTGCCTTTTTCACGAAAGAAATTAGTTGAAGATAATTAATAAGGCATTCCAAATGTAATGTTTTTACTCAGCCTATTCTTTGATCTACATGAAAAGGTGACTGTCACCCTTTTGACAATGCTGAAGTGCAACTGAAAAACGTCCTATTGATTACAGAAATGGACAGCATTCGTACGTAAACCACCATTTCAAACAGCAAAATGAGTTTCCAGTCATTATGAATAGGGCTGCAACTAGCCATTATTTTCTTTGTCGATTGATCTGAAGCTTGGTGTTTCCAATAATCGAGTAATCAATTAGGCCCTAGATGGACCGACTCAATATGAAGCAAACAGAAGCAGTAAGTGGTTTGGTTAGCAACGAAAAGAGGCAAAATTGTCCATCAGTGTTTGCCAAAGTCAAGGCTGATGTGGGTGAAAATCCTGTATTACCTAAAACACCTTCATAATAGCGATGCTCAGCGTTGCGAACTTTTCAGTAAGAATAGCATAACTTTACAGGAAAGCCAAGGAAAGTGGGGGGAAAAACACCTTCATTACGTTTAGAACTACAAATAAACTTGATTCTTGGTTTGTTCTTTTAAAATTGGCCATTTCATCCAAATAAAAAAATAATATTTTAACTCTGCCAGCACCTCTGAAAGTTCTCCCATCACACAGGGCTGTTGAGAACATTTTTAAAATTAACACAACCTACTTAATGACATGACTCAGCGTGATTCATAAGTAGCGCACTCTTCTGGTGAATATATGTATGTAATGGCAACTGAGCGTCACAATAAATATCTACAGGCGATACAGTAGGCTTATCAATAACTTTTACCCGAAGAAGTAAGCAGCAGTATATTGAAATATAGACAAAATAAAAACAGCCACATTTTCATCCAGACTTACTGAAGGAACTTTGCGTTTCAGATCTCGCTGTGTAAAACTGTAGCTCACGCATGCGTGACTCATTTGCATTTTTGATGCATATGGCGCCACAGCACCAGTCTCCAAACACCAGAAAGCTCCCCAACGATGCCGGAAAAAGTCGCTAGACGTGTCGCTAGTCGCCTTTGAGAAAATATGTTGTCAAAGGGAGTTGGAATGTCGACAGATCTTCTTCTTTTCCTTTCGGCTTATCCCTTCAGGGGTCGCCACAGCGAATTAATTGCCTCCATCTAACTCTGTCTACTGTATCCTCTTCTCTTGCGCCAACTACCTTCACGTCCTCTTTCACTACATCCATAAACCTCCTCTTTGGTCTTCCTCTAGGCCTCCTGCCTGGCAATTCAAAACTCAGCATCCTTCTACCAATATATTCACCATCTCTCCTCTGGACATGTCCGAACCATCTCAATCTGGCCTCTCTGACTTTATCTCCAAAACCTATTACATGTGCTGTCCCTTTGATGTGCTCATTCCTGATCCTGTCCATCCTGGTCACACCCAAAGAGAACCTCAGCATCTTCATCTCTGCTACATCCAGCTCTGCCTCCTGTCTTTTCCTCAGCGGCACCGTCTCTAAACCAAACAACATCGCTGGTCTCACCACTGTTTTGTACACCTTTCCTTTCATTTTAGCTGAAACTCTTCTATCACACTTCACCCCTGACACTTTTCTCCACCCATTCCAGCCTGCCTGGACACGCTTCTTCACCTCTTTTCCTCACTCTCCATTGCTTTGGACGGTTGACCCTAAGTACTTAAAATCCTCCACCTTCTTTATCAAATACCAAAATAGTTGTTGATTAATTGGCTAATGGGTTAACTGTGTCAGCTTTAATTAGAATATACATGCATACCCAATTTTATGTCAATAGGTAGAAAACATTTTCTACATTTGTAGGGAGCGGTATTGGGTCAATTTTGTAGGTTTTTGTCCAGTACCACTTTAATATGGAGATTTCGACCAGAATGCACACGCCCACCAAATTTTCTGAGATTTAGGTTGAAGCCTCCAAAAATGTCCTCCTCAATATCCATCTACCCGTCCTTCCATTTTCTGAATAGATGCATTATAATGTGCAACCAAATTACCTGTACTAGCCTTCTGATTGGACAAAATGCGTATGATGGCCAATGAATGTGTTTTTAATTTGGGCAGATTTTTTTAACTCCTACCCCTTTCTGTCTCAGCAATGACTGACTGAGTTTCTGCTTTGAGAAAAAACACAGTGGCCAAAACAGACACGTGTTCAAGCAAGCGTTTTGAGATGAACGGCTGCGCACGTTGCCTCCTGCAGCGCCTCCGCCCTCTGTGTGGGTTCAAGCTCCGCCACATGTTCTCCAGAGGTGTTTGAATTAAGCAGCGCTTCCTGGCGCTAATCACGGCTGTAATCTTGGCATAGTGGCTGTGTGGGTGGACGTACGGTAGATGGATCATGGGGTTGGGAGGGCGCATCTCTGGGATAATGCTCCATAATGGCTTTCATTTTAGATCCTACTTACTGACACTCCTCTTCTGATAATCTCATTAAAGAGGAAACAGGCAAGCCATGCTGGGCGGGTAAACAACACATGGATGCAGGGAATAAATATGCATATGTGCTGTTTATATGCAAACAGTCGCTCACTTTCGTTTGTTTCTTTAGTCAAGTTACAGCAAATGTGTTGGGCAACTTTTGAAGGTACTCTTCAGTTGCTTCTATTCAGAGCCATCTTCCTCTTTTGTCGTAATGGGCCACAAAATGGAGTCAGTCGCACCAGGATAATGGAGGCTGTTGTGTACAAAAATAACACCAGGATACCACACGCTGTCATCAACACCACGGTCTCCCTCTGCTCGATTTTGCCCTTAAGTGTGATTTTCCATGCGGCGAGAAAGAAACTAACGGTTTGAATGTATTCAAATGTACTTGAATCCTAAAGGTAGGCTTTTGACAGAGTAAACAACTTTTGGAAGTTTTTCTTTGTTTTCTTTCCATTATGTCGCACAAAATGAAAATAACAAAAGCCATGCATCTATTACAACTTACAGGAATGAAGAAGCTAGAGCTGACCTCACACCCCTGACCAATCGCAACAAAGTAGGCGTGGTCAGGGAAGGAGGCTGTGCAAGCCAAGCATGTTGGCCAACAGGAGAAGAATGCAGATTTATCTTGTAGACAACTGGAATATTTTATAAAAATAATCTTACTACAATGCTTGCCTGGGATCCAATGTCACTGTAAAGCCCCTGAAATGAGCAGAAACGGGTCCCTTTAAGAGTCCAGTAATCTTATGGTCATATCTTATGGTCATAAAAAGTGTATTCCACCTGCCACACACATTCTGCATTTTTACACCACGCCTCCATCTGGTGAATGTGGGTGGGAAAGTGTCCCTGTTCCACTTGGCTTCCAACTCGACTGTTGTCCCAAGATCTGATGGTAAATTATTACGGATATTTTTGGTGTAACTCTGCTGAATCTAACAATCGAAACATAACCCCTCATAAACATGAATATTTGGGCCATATAATGTATAATAAAGAGAAAAAACCTAACCGATGTCCTAATTTGAATGAGAGAATGTCAATATCAATGTTAGCACAAACCAAAACAAAAAAAGTCTGAGAACAGCAGCCACAGCGTCAGCTAATGTTATTACTATTATTAATATTGCCAAATCTATCTATCTATCTATATATGATTATATGGGAATATTACAATAGTCATTATAATAGTATTTTATTAGCAATATTTATTCAGTAATAATATAATTTATATAATAATAAAAACTACTATAATATTACTACCATTAATAGTATCAATATTAACGGGTAAAATTATTCTCATAACATTAAGATTTTATTGCTATGATATGCCATCCATCCATCCGTTGTCTATGCCGCTTACGCCATATTGACCCGTAAAAAACACAGTATTTTTCCCTAGAAAAATTTGTGAACAAGACAGTTTGTCATATATTTGGGTTGTAAAGATTTATACATACAAACCAGCAGCAGGTGTCAGACGACTTTGCCCATGCGAGTCGAGCTTTTCTTCCTGTCACACACACACACACGTGAGGAGGAGAGACGCAGCCATTGCACTAGACCTACCGGAAGGTGTGAAAGGTGCTTTGCAAGTTAGCAAACAACAGAGGAGGATTTATGATGCAAAGTTGAAGGTAATGTGATCAACTAAAAAGTCTTCAAAGCAGCTAAGAAATTTGATGGAATGATATGTACATAAATATACGAGTCTATTTTTCCAAAAACAGATTGCAAAATCCCATATTGAAGTCTCATATTGGAGTCAACACCATCATTCTTATGTAGCCCCAATACTCTTTGGTAGAATTTGTAAACTGTATTTGTGTTTATTAACATCCCATTTTTGGAATTCAGCTCCGGTACTGGCCACTTTCAGAAAGCAAGCCAAGCAGATTGTCTAGCGAGTGTCTCCCATCTTTGCCAAAAAGGTGCGAGCACACAAGCTTTTTGCAGCTTTGAGACTCGGACTTCCTTGGGTTCGAGCTCCTGTCAGCTGCGAGGAAGCCGGTGTGGCGCGAGGCCTCACTGAGCAGGCTTCGGAAGACCGGGGCTCTGCCTTGTCACACAGCTGCTTGAAAAGCCACCTCTGTTGGTGTCTTGCTTGCTCCCCGGGCTCCCCCCCTTCCTGCCTACCCACTCGTCCAACTACCAGCGCCTGGTGTTCTCATAACGCATCAGGGACAAGCGGGTTAATCTTTTATTTAATGCTACCTTACACGCACCTTGCCGCAGCCCACACACTTTAAGCCCCAGGCGTTCACCTGTGAATGTGCTGTCACCTTGCATACTCTTAAGGTTAAGAGATCCAAGAAGTGTGTCATTGTTTGAATTAAGTGTGCGTACTGTAGTCGCTTTTCCAGTTGGCACGCTGCGTTCACTGTAGAGAGGAAGGGCACGGTGCTTTTGATACACCATAAATGATTCCATTTACAATACTTTCGATACATCATTCTTAAAAGTCTCAATTTCCTACCTTTTCCTGCATTAAAAGTCACTTCTGGATAAAGATAGGCCGCAAAGTGCTCATACTCATACAAGGAGCTGGATAAATCCATACAGACTTTGCAATGACACACGCTATTTTTTTGTATAAGCAGGCTGTCTGCTGCCGAAATTAAAGTAATTTTTTTCCATAGTAAAATTGAAAAGAAAATAGCTTTTCAAGCTCCAATCGGAGTAGTTTTTTTTTTTTTTTAATGGAGAGCAATTCATGTGAAGTATTTTGTATGTCTACATGAAAGATGCCATCCCTAAGCGCACTTAATGAAACTTTTTCTTTTTTTTTTTGCATACCACTGTAGTCACCTTCAATGTATCACATTTATACAAGAAATACAGCGAGCTGATGCAAATCGTAATGACACTGTAGCAAGCCAAGCAGATGTTGGCTATGAAAAATAAATACACTGCAATGTCAGCTGCAGAGTCTGACAGGCAGCAAGGCAAAAACCCTCCGCTGAGCCAGATCTTATGCTTTTTTGATACTGATACAATTTTTTTATACTGCATTTAACATGCCAGTAATTCAAGCAGAACCCTTCCATAAGCATCGTTTCCAGCACGTTTGTAAGTCATGTTTGTAAGGAAACCCTTTTTTTCATAGTTTGGCTGGTCCTGCAACATACAGTCAGGTGTGACTTATATACAATATATCAAAATATAAACCGTAAATAATTTAACATGTGTTGCCTTTAAGTTAAAATGGGTGATGGGTGGTTTTTTGCCAACACCTAATGGCCGCAATAATGAATTGATTTGAGCTTTGATCCAGTTGTGCAACAAGTTGAATGGTACAGAGCATACCAAATGCTTTTTCTTACTTTCTAATGGAGGTTATGTGTCTGCAAGTAATGTGCAACTACATTATTATGTGATGCCTGTGTAGCTTGAGAAATATGGTATTTTGGATAGCACGGTTGTTTCATTGACATGACACTAATTATGTCTAGCTTGGATATTGCCTCTCCGTCAGCCACTGGCTAACTAAATGCACACATGTAATTCTCAGTCTGTTTTTATTCATATGTGAATACAAAGAGTTTTGGTCTTAAAATCCGGCTGTTTTTTGGTTTCTACGGACAAAGATGCGTCCAGGTGACAAAAACGTGTCTGGCAACGGTATTCCTTGTGAAACTAAAAAGCTTTACTCAGAATTTGTCAATTAAATGGGCTGCTTTGGCCCAGTACGCTTGCTCATGCAGCGTTTATGTGGCGTACGATCAATTCCATTGCTCCTCCCACAAGTTATTGATGATAATAACGGAATCAAAGCCCAACTGCTGTAGATCAATGTATGTATACAGACTGTAGTCATGTACACATACAGTACAAACCCATTGGAAACTAAACACAGTCTTTACCATTTTGGTACAATCCAAACTAAACAGTACCACATAGTGGAAATGTTGCTTTAGTTTTTAATTTAGTTGTTAATTTGGGAAATCCTCCATGCAAACTGCCTTTGAATTTGGAATTGTACAATATTAGGGTTGTTGAAAGAGATGCTCCAATATTGTCCAGCACTTAATTACCGATAAACTGATACCAATATCTGCGGCTGCTTCTCCCTCAAGCTAATGTCGTGTCAGGAACACATAATGCGTCTTGCACTGGATGCAACACTGTTTGTGCAAAATAAGACAAAAACTGCAATATGTAACACAAGCTATAAAAAAGTGCCAAAATGCTGTGTTTGCTTCAGAGAGATTCTTCCCGAGGTGTGATATTACTTTAGTTTAGTATGGATGGAAGACCAGCGCTTTACCTCAAGTTCTGCGGGACAGGTTGGACTGTAGTCAAGTCTTTCTTTCATTTTCATGTTGTTTCCTGTTTTGTGCTCTTATTTCAGATGCGGGACATTGCAGGAACCATCCTGCAACGTCCCGCAATGTGCAGCTTCTTAGCACCACTGAATGGCTCATGCAGTGGTAGCTGTTTCTCATTCAGGTGAAGCCGCATTAAACGCAAAGAGCAAAACCTAACACTTTAGGGTCATTGTAGATTGCATAGTAGATTGCATATTTAAAATCCCAAGGCAAAACTTAATAATAACTCCAAACCGTGGACATACCGATCTGCAGAGCCCTGTGGTGCACTTTGATGAGGTATCACCCAAGAAACCCAAGGCTATGTGAATCAGGTAATAAGCATATGGAGGACTTGTTTTGGAGACAAGCGTTCTCTAGCTTTAAGAAGATAATCATAGCAAGTCAGTGTGACATTAATATGTAATTTAGCAGAAATCCATACCGTATGTACGTTTGTGCATAATTCTTACTAATATTAGTCAAATCAAATGCAATAATGGATATAAATAATTTTATAAGTTCAGTACCAAACCATATATATTTTTTTAAATGTTATCGATATGATTCCATATTTAATGTTTTTCCAATATCCAGTGTTGGCGATCCACTGGTAGGATTAAACATTAGTGGTAGTCGTTGGTTTTCCATTGCAAAGTCCTACTACTTTTGCGACCAAAAATCAGCATCCTAACCAGATCTGAAGCATGTGGACTCAATGGAATAATCACCATACAGCAGGACTTGTCTCACACTGACTACATGGTCAGCAGCAATGATTGCGAGTCGTAGCATTAATGTCACTGAAATCCATTTACTACAATCACATACGGTCACGCACAAATTCAAGTTTGAAATCCTTACCCAAGCAATTATGTGGCGAATTGGGCGCAGGCTGAAATCTGAGGCTGAAACAGACGGAAGGGTAAAGATAGCGTGAAGAAGGCCGACAGGGACTGGGATGAAAAAGGAGTGTGACGTCTCCAAAAAGCCAGGTATTAAAAGACCTGCCATGGCTCAGAAGTGCAGAAACAAGCTGGCAGACACACATTAAAGTTTCAGTGTCCCGCACCCCAGGAACGTCCTGTTTCGTCTCCACTCTTAGCGAGCGCCCTTCCCCAATCTCACCCCCCACTGTCTGCTTTGTGCACCCACCAGTCTCTGCGGCTGCACTGCCCCTTCTGTGACCCTTATTTAAGGCTGTCTCTGCCCCCTTCCTGTTCCAGTCTGAGTGGCCTTTACATAAAACACAGAACATGCACCTGTCCCCGGTGTTGACGGACGGATTTGCCTCAGGGTTGATTTCTTCACCCAAAGTCCCTCTCGAAGCATCCTGCCTGGACAGGAGAGAGCCAGACATTCACTTTTGACCCTGTGCCTACGCTTCGGGGCTGGGGTGGATAGCTAAGGGGCTCGTGGGCCTGCTCTCTCCTCTTTTCAAGCCGGTGAAGCAGGTCAGGTTCTGCCAGGCTAATGTAACGGGGTTATCCAAGACTCAGAGGAGCTCCTTGGTGTGCCGTCAGCTTGCCTTGTCGTTGTCTGCTCCACAGCCAGCCCACCAACCCACACACTGCAGGCTGCAGTTCGCCGGCCCCAAGCTCGGGGAGCCACCATGAGGGGGTGGTTTATGTGCATGCATGTGTTTGTCCCTGATCTTCTATGTGGGCAAATGTGTGTCTATGTGTGTTGGTGGAAGCTGGGCCTTGGGAACTCAGTGTGGGAGCCTCCTGACTGCTACCTTGGCAACCCAGGAGGGAAAGATGTGTTGAATGAGTGAGTGGGAGATGATCCACTGTAGATATGTGTGCGGGGGATGTGGCTCTGTTTATGAATTTAGCTATTTAAACCGCCAACTGTTGTACCATTATTTAAAGCCCGGTGGTCTTTTGTTCTCATGGTGGTCTTTGTGTAACCTTGCTCAATTGCCTCACCTCATTTCCGCCGAGCTCTTTAACCCCCCGACGACTCCCACCTGCTTCGTATGATCAAATTACATCGCGGTGAACTTGCACAAGAACACACTTGTATACTAAGCGTGTAATATTTAGTTAATAACTATTTAAATTGTGGTTGCAGATACGATTCAAGGAGAATATCGGTTCATTTAGAGCGATCTTTAGAGTAAGCTTAAATCGGTTCAGTGAATTTTCAGCCCAAAATTCAACCAGTATGACTGTGAAATAAATACCTGGGTACTGGACAGTGCAGGTGACGCTTCCTTGTTTCCAGTTGTTTTTGTGAGGAAATTGTGTATAAATTAATCATGGATATGAACAAACTAGTAAACGGCTATTAATGGCAAATGCATTCACATTTTATTTGAATCAAGTACGCCAACGCTTCGGGTTAAATTCACACGGAGGTGAACCTTTTCTGCTCTCTTTTTGACATTCAGTACATTTTCAGTAAGACTGATGTCAAATTATTGTGCAAGTATTTTACTTGACCTTTACGTGGAAGTATTGACACGTGAATCTGCCCACATGTAACTTTTATTCCGTCACTTCTGACAAACAGCAGTTCGAGCACAAACGCTAATAATAAAAACGCAAATAAATTCCCTTACAAGGCTCTACTGCAACCTCATTGATCATTGATCACTGTCAATGTGACAGAGGCACTTCTGCCTTTGTCACATTGACACAAACCCGCAAATAGCTGTCCTCGGCTACGCCTGCCGGTAACTACCAGCTCCTGACCCAAATTTTAGCTCGCATTCCAAAGCAAGAAATCATCCGAGCGATGGCTTGTATCTTAAAAAAATAGTTGTTAGTTGGGACACTTGTATGCCGAGGTACAACTATATAAATAATACAGTACTTTCAATGCTGCTGCATATTATCATACTAATTCAGTTTGACTCCTGAATACGCTTGTGTGCTTCGCTGCTCTGCGTTTTGTTGCATTTTTCTGGTTTCAGATTCAGTCTGTACAGTGCAGATGGCGGGGGCATGAAAACATTTCTGCACCTCAGCGTTAACTAAGCATTATGATGACAGCCCTAATATCATTATAAAAAGATTTAAATCCTGCAAAACTGATAGACTGCAATAAAAAAAGATAATATTTTTTCTTCTTTTTTCAAGTGGTCTCTAATGTGTGTGAGTGATAGGAAGATAAGCTCTGACCGGTGGGCTTTGTTCTCATGAAAAAAAATACCCTCTTTTATTTGTTGGGTCAGTATAAACTGTATGTTTTAAAATATTATATATATGATAGGGCCGCACGGTGGCTGAGTGGTTAGCACATTGGCCACACAGTCAGGAGATCTGGAAGACCTGGGTTCAAATCTCCGTTGGGCATCTCTGTGTGGAGTTTGCATTTTCTCCCCGTGCGTTTGTGGGTTTTCTCCGGGTACTCCGGTTTCCTCCCACATTCCAAAAACATGCATGTTAGGTTAATTGGCGACTCTAAATTGTCCATAGGTATGAATGTGAGTGTGACTGGTTGTTTGTCTATATGTGCCCTGCAATTGACTGGCGACCAGTCCAGGGTGCACCCCGCCTCTCGCCCAAAGCCAGCTGGGATAGGCTCCAGCATCCCCGTGACCCTAATGAGGATAAGCGGTACAGAAAATGAATGAATGAATGAATATATATGATATATTAGCGGAGCCATTTCAATATGTTGTAATCAAACACTGCATGTAAGGTTAGCGCTTTGCAAAGTTGTCACATTGAGCTCAAAGAGACACAAAAATTGGCAACACAGTGTGAGCGTGGTTGAAGTTGATTTTTGAGGACTAATGACATATTTCCATTGAAGCAGTCAAAGGAGTACAGTGGCACAATGTCAAATAAAAGGTTCTTCTCGGTAGGGAGCACTCCAGATCAAAGAGTGCGTTGTAAGCCTTGCCTGATGACGGAGGCAGACGAGAATGCTTTCATGTCAGTATTGCTGGGCTCTTAGTCACAAAATGCAAGCAAAATGGCACAAAATAATGGCTGCCAATATCCCTGCACCAGGAGTCCGTGGAATGTTACGTGTGTGCATTGCATAAGAATGTATTGTATATACCGTATTATCCATTAGCACAGCAGAGTTCTAGCATGCTTTTTGTTTGTGTTAGTACCTAAATAGACTTTGTAGTGTTTATGCACGGTGACTTTTCACATACTTGTACACTCATTTTCACACTTTCCTCCCTGCAGCTCAATAATAAATAACGTCTTAGCACCAGTAGCCGCTCCATAGAAATAGCAGCACTTTTGCCTCGCATACCAAAATGCCCATACATGCTTCTCCTTCTGCCAAAAGACCGTCACATTGGCACCTTCCTACTCTCCCCTATAGTGCATGAGTGATAAAGTAATGTATGTGCAAACGATTACCTGCATAAACGTCTTCACAGTATCGTATCATAACCGGCCAGACTTCACACGAGTCACACGTTCATAGTTTGACATCGTTTTTGTTAAGAAGCCACCTTTTTACTAACAACCAAGCATTTCTGGTTGAGTCGCCGGGAAGAAACGGCACAACTGGAACAGCAAGCCAGCGTCACATCAGTGGCGAATGAATATCTAACCTCATTAAAAGGCCATTATGCAGAGCAATGCATCATTTGGTTCCTTGGTTTTAATTGACAATTAAAATATATAAGTTGTTTCCATTAAGCTCATTTATCAGTGCGAAGGCTGATTCTTTTGTTAGCTAAAAGCCCATTAGAGCGTATTCATTCATTTTATTTGATTATATTCTATTCTATTTGATTTCTATTTGATGTCAGATGCTGTACTAACTGAAATTATTTTTCTGTAATTATCATTAACCAGTATTATCACGCTGAGTAGATGAATTCTGTAATTGGTTGTCTGTCTCTGGCAAAGCATGTAGCTGTCCTAGCAATATGACAGGAGATAATAGTATTATATATCAATATTTATATTATATTATATATATAT
>QODF01000192.1:588653-600233 GCA_024372805.1 Oostethus manadensis
CGGGAGAAGGCCCCCGGGAAGACCTAGGACACGCTGGAGGGACTATGTCTCACAGCTGGCCTGGGAACGCCTTGGTGTCCTCCCGATGGAGCTGGAAGAGGTCGCTGGGGACCGGGAAGTCTGGACTTCCCTACTGAAGCTGCTGCCCCCGCGACCCGGACCCGGATAAGCGGTGGAAAATGGATGGATGGATAAATATATATATAATTATTAATTATATATATATATTATATGTATATATATTAATTAATGAGTGGGTAGCACATTGGCCACACAGTCAGGAGATCTGGAAGACCTGGGTTCAAATCTCCGTTGGGCATCTTTTTTTGGAGTTTGCATGTTCTCCCCGTGCGTGTGTGGGTTTTCTGCGGGTATTCCGGTTTCCTCCCACATTCCAAAAACATGCATGTTAGGTTAATTGGCGACCCTAAATTGTCCATTAGAGTATGAATGTGAGTATGAATGTTTGTTTGGCTATATGTGCCCTGCGATTGAATGGTGACCAGTCCAGGGTGTACCCCGCCTCTCGACCAAAGTCTGCTGGGATAGGCTCCAGCATCCCCGTGACCCTAATGAGGATAAGCGGTATAGAAAATGAATGATATATTATTTATATTATATATCAATAATTGTTACCTGCTGCTCAAAAGAGTGGGCCTTTGGCAACAACAGTAAATGTAGTTTCCATTATTTCACAGTATCTCACAGAAGTCAGCCTTTTCTCTGGCATTATATCTTCTCAAGGGACCAGCCATCCATCCATTTTCTATGCTGCTTATCCTCATTAGGGTATGCTGGGGCCTATCCCACCTGACTTCGGGCGGGAGGCGGGGTACACCCCGGACTGGTCATGCAGTATCGATTTAGTACCCACTGAAAAGGAGTCAAAACACAGTCTAAAATAAAAACATAATTGTCTGATAATCACGGTCATGGTCTGGGGGTGCATGAGTTCTGCCAACATTGGGGTTACAACTGCAGTTCATTGAAGGAAACATGAATTTCAAGATGTTCTGCCACATTTGTAAGAGAGCATCATCTGCTACGTCCACTACCAGACTGGAGCCTGTCCTTGCAGGCTTAGAGCAACAGGTGGACTACACGCTTGACTGATCTCGTATCAGGGTTTACTACTCCAAACATTGTCATGGAAGGTTTGAAGAAAACAATACCAGTTGGTGAAATCATAACTGTACTGGGCCTAGGAACACACATTCCCTGATGACGCAAGTAAAGTCCATGAAGCACGAAGAGCGTTGCTATGGCCTAACGCTATTAGGAGGGAGCAGATGCATATGTACAGATGATCAAAAAAACCCAAAACAACTGGACGTGTCCCTTATTTCGTCTTGGTTGTTATTCACCTAATAGTTTAGTAACAGCCTCCCCTCCAGGCACACAATGACTCATTGACTGGATATCTGCCAGACTTTCTACCCCACACTGTCCCGCTGTGAGGACGCGCTTTATTGCATGTGTGTCTTTCTGTGATTGAGCGATTATGTATACGTGCGTTGGCGTTGCTGCTCCCACCCATCCACGACACCAGGCGGTCACCAGTTGTTCCCCTGCTGTTAGGTCCTCCAAAGCGGTAGGGAAGAGGTCGTCAGAATCCCTTCCTGCGTCTTTCCTGGTGCTGCCGGCAGATGTTTGTCTCTGTCTTGCCTCATCTACAGGCTCACCTGGGAATGGATGACAGCCAAAGAGACCCTTTTCCCTGCAGCCCCCGGGCCTTCGGAGGGAGTGAAGCTGGGAGTGGGGGCGGATGCATATGGCGGTGCCAGACTTTGCTGTACATACATACAAGGAACACAAGTGTGGAGGAAACTCATTGAACTTGAAAAAAAGATACATGTTGGGCGTTTTGCTATACTCGTTGATATCATTCACAAGGGACCAAAGCCTGTGTAGGCCAGGTTCGAGTATTGATTGGGCAGCTTCCATGTCATACAGTACTTTTGTTTTCATGTCTAGTTCCGATATTCTTTTGGCACAGTATTCCTCATCGGACTAATGTTGGCAAATGCTTGACGTTTCTCAGGACAAATTCTGCGGCACTTCATCACTCACCATCAGAATATGGTTTTGATGATAATGCTATTTTGTTTGTTTGGTAGCCGGCTTTTACTGCTGCATCACTGACAGGGAAAAACTGACTGGCGTTTAATCAGACTTTATCAGACATCTTCCCTATCTTCAGTTGTCCTTGCCAGATGTCATATTGATTATATGAACACTCTCATATTGTCGCCTACACCAGAACTCCACACCAGAGCTCACTTGCTAGGGGGCCGAGACCCATTTGTCAAGTGGACTCGGTCCACTTCTTTGGTGCACACAAGGAATTGGTATATATCACATTCACATTTCGCCAAAGGAACTACCTAAGCAATAATACCAGAGTTCCTTTTAGCAAGTGTGAAAAACTCTTACTAACTAGGATCAGGACATTCCTAATTTGAATCAGCACAAGATTCTGCGCTCTCGCAGACACACAACTCTTACATTTGTCCTAAAGTTAGCAGTAAGGTATTCTTGCTATTTTTTGCACTCATGATCATTTGCACTACATACTCTTTGGACATTACAATGTGAATTGTATTGTAACCTGCAACATTGTAAATACCATAATTATTCAGTATATCATGTGCATAATCACAATTATATACACCCCATGTAAATATGTATAGGACTATTCTCCTGTTCCCCACTATGTACAGTTATTATTATTATTGACAGAGAGTGATATTGACCGGAGTCTAATTCCTAGTGTGGCAACACATATGGTGAATAAAGGTGATTCTGGTTCTGATTCTGATTCAAGATGAAGGGAAAAATCAAGCTTTACCAGAATGCAATGCATTCCCCCTTGACCCATGCCAACCCCTCCACAAAGTTTTAGTGAAGTTGTTTTTTTGCAAAATCCTACTAATTATAAACTCTAAAATGATGAACAGCTAATAGCATTGGTGGAGTATCTTTTCTCTTCAGGGCACCAATTAAAGGGCCGCGCTACCTTTGGTGCACATGTATGTCCACACCACTTCACGCCACTTTGTAGAATGGTACCATTCACAGCTAGCTGGCCCAGTTTGGCCGCTCGGATGATTCCGCGAGTGCTAAGAGTCTTGTTGCCATTAAGCACCTGTCAGCCCCCTTTAGACGGCCCTACACGAGTGCTCTTCACCAGAACACTTAATTTCCAGCTAACCCTCCGGTATCGCAGCACTTGTCAGACCTCACATTTCTTGCTGGAGATGATGGGAGAAGGGCGAGGAAGTGGGAGGAAAGGGCAAAAGAGACGGCGAGAGCTCGACTGGAGTGTATCTAGGAATTGATGCACCAGTAGCCAGGCATGTATGTGATCTGTTTCAATGCCATTTGCACTACTATCTACTATTCCCTCCTGGTCTTTGGAGTCAAAGAGAGACATGGAATTCCTCATACATATATTCTTTTGAGAACCACCCACTATCATACGCATTTGTAATGCTAAAAATATTGCGACTGTTTCTACAAATGATTTCTGTTCCTACAAAGTGCTGTGAGTGGAATATTAGTGTACGTCAACTTACAGCTAAATGAAAGTCGCGCATGTTACTCACATGAAGGGCATGAAATACAATAAAAAAAAAACATAAATACCAAAATGTAATGACAGTATGAACAGATCCTCTGACATGCTCAAGGATACAGTAACGACATGGTAGTTACTGCGAGTGCTGACTTTGTGAATGCAAGTGGACCGACAGGACAGTTGAGTTTGCTGGTGTTGTTTTGGCATGGTTTGATTATAATGTTACGATATGATCTTTGTCTTGAATGATGATCGCGACAGTCGGCTAGTATTGCTGCGCGTGTTCCTCACACAGTGCATTCTGCTGTTGCTAGCTCTCAAGCGGGTCTTGTGTTGACTGGCTCCTCTGGGATAGGTTCTGGTTTCCTTGTGCCACTGAACAGGGTTTCACTTCAAGAGAACTGGGATGAGGCACTGCTTTACTTTAATTCATGGAAGTCTTTGTAAAAAAGCTCTTTGAGAACCAGGAAGATGGAAAGGTTGTCAAGGACGGGGTTTAGTCGAGTGGAGTTGCTGATTCATGTTACGAATGCCAGTTGGTGCGGTGGTGCAAGAACTACGTCCGTGCACCACACTCCCTGGCACCTGCACGTGAAGTTAACAATCCAGGCTTTTAGCCCGACGGCTAGAGCTCTTCACTTTCAATCCAAAGGACTACGGTTTGAGCCTAGGGCAGAACTTGCTGTCAGAAATAGACGGGTTACATTGGTGCTGTGATGAACATCAACTCGACATCAAGTCAACAGTGCGGGCTTTTAGCTCAATGGCTAGCGCTCTCGACTCTCTTTCTGCAGACTTTGGTCCGAGCCCCGGTTCTAGCTGAACCAAGCGGGGTGCATTTATGTCGTATGGAGTTTGAATTGCTGGAGGGATGCTCAAGGGATCCCATGCACTGCCATATCATCTATTTATGGGAAGTCTTGATTTATGGCGAGCTCGGCCGAGCGTGCGTGAACCACTTCGCCTTAGCATGTGCCATGGAAGTGCACAATTCATTAAAGAAGCAAAGCCCCGCAAATTGTTTTGTGAGTTATATATAAACTGCCACAGTTAACACCTGATGTCCGCTGCGAGGAGGAGGGTGAGGAGATGGAAGAGAGGACAGTTAGTTATAAATAGCATTAGTCTCTCCGGGATGTCTGCCTTTTAATTAACAATAGAGAGCCTCTGATAATCCACAATTAATCCAGAAGGAAAAGGGAGCAGAGGAGGGAAGAGAAAAAAATCATCAGCTTTTTGATGTGAGGACTACCATCTTGGTCCCTCTTGGTCCCCCTTCAGTGCTCACTATTGGGCTGCTCAGTGAAACCCACAGCCCAAACGTATTTATCCCTCAAAATGAGCCGCGCTGTATATTTTGCTATTCACTTTGTCTCCGACTAACCGCTGTTTGTTCCCATTAACATGAATATGTGCGTGCTGCCCTTCTCGCACTGACGGGGGGATACGTCGCGCTTGCGTTCGGTGGTGCATCAGGGCTGTTTGAAGAAAACACGCCGCCTGAAGATCCCTGATGGCTGCGGGCGTCCGCTTAAAGTCTGTCTGTTGAATGACTTGATCTGTAGGGGGAGACGTCAGGCCTGCTTCTCTCTCCAGTGCAGTCTGCCACTGAGGACACGTTGCAGCCGCTCCAGTGAGAGCGAAATACGCCCTCACATACACCGAGTGTCACGCTTTAATTGCTCTGCTGGGTGGAGTCTCACCATCGTAGTTCCTACTGCCTGGGCCTTTTCCCTCAACAATCCATCCAAATATATCACAGCAATGGCCTTAATAAAACATCAGAATGTCTTTTTGAAAGGTGCCTTGAGGCAGAACAATAACATTATATTGGAATAAGACTATTTTCCCTTCAAGAGATTCCTTAACACAACACACTGCTGACTTGGTGAAACAGTATGAATGTAATGTAGTGTATATTTTGTATATTTTCCTGTATGAAATTATACAAAGTGGATCCCAGCATACACGCAATTTAGCATTTGGGATTCCGCAAAGGCGACCAGTCCAGGGTGTAACCCGCCTCCCGCCCAAAGTCAGCTGGGATAGGCTCCAGCATACCTGCAAGCCCAATGAGGATGAGCGGTATCGAAAATGGACGGATGGATGGACCCCGCAAAAGCGGATTTTTTTTCCGCAAAAATAGCCCTTTTTTTACAGAAACCACAACTCGGTAACGTTAAGAGTGTAATAATGTATAAACACGTCTTAATACAGGTAAAATGTACATCATACATGTACATGTGTGTATGCTTCAGTGATAATGGATTATAACCAATCAAGATTCCGTACTTCAGTCCTTGGTCCTTGAACGCATCGTAGTTATGTGAAACCTTTATCTTTCTCCGACACTGCCACTTAATAATACCATATGATTATGGCTCATCTTACATTATCATCCTTTATTGATGAGTACCTGTACATTTTATACTTCAAAGTGAGTTTAATATAATGTGTTAATTGCAAGAGAAGGCTTAGGAGCTAGTATGAGAGGCAAGAAGACGGCTGTGTGTAAAGCTGCAGAGGTTTTCACCCAAGACTCACTTTTCCCACCTGCTCTCTTGTGTTGAAACAATTGTCAGACAAGTTGTTAGACAAGTACTTACTGTATACTTCACATTGGTGTGTACATGGTCATGCATTACATGTTTGCTAGAAGTACCTGTGTGAAATACCCCAACCTTTGCTGGGCTCTGTGTGAGACGGTTGAACAAATGTCAGCCTCCAAAGACAGTTGGAGCTTGTTTTTTGTTGACACGCGACATATTAAATTATATTTATTTATATTTAATCATTGAAAAAGGCCTGCATCAGAACATTAGGCCGGATGACGATGGCCAATCTGAAAGAAACATTTAAAATTTACGAGAACATTTGCTATCTAAAAGAAGAATTTTGGTGCTTGCGACACCATTTCTGAAAGATTCCTTTGAAATGTTCTCACCCGATACACTAACATGGATTTTGTCTCTCTTCAGAACTATTCATGATGACAAGAAATGGAGATTTTGTGCTGTGTATAAATTGCAGGGGGAAATTGCGGTGGTCTAACAACCTTCTTTTTCTTGGCTTCACTCAGGTCAGAGTCTGGGCTACGGCTTTGTCAACTACATCGACCCAAAGGACGCAGAGAAAGCCATCAACACATTAAATGGACTCAGACTTCAAACCAAAACCATCAAGGTAACTGCCAAATCCGATGTGCTTTCTGCACGGTGCGGGACAAAATATCAATATATTTGACACTGTTATTACTCATACTACACGTTCCACAGAGCTCACATCGGGCACTTCCGTATTGACACAATACTGGCAATGGCGCTTTTATACGTACAAGAGGTGAGCAGGGAGGAAAACTTTTGCCCTGGATCTTTTGACCCAGGCTAGGATCCAACCAGCACAGAGTTTACTGTTACACCAACAAGGACTGACAGGAAAGTGGGGGAAATCAGCAGTTTTATTCTCTAATCGGGGACAGATGATGCTGCATGCACGCATCACAGCAAGCGATGCGCATCCCTTGTGCATTTGCTGAGAATGCACCCCCTTGTGCAAAATGTCACAATTTGGGATTATGAACAGAATGTTTTGAGCTCAAAGTTGACAAGAAAGCGTGCCATTTTAGAGACTCAGATGTCATTGTGTATATTTCTGTTCAAATGGACATGCATACGGTTCTGAGTATGCATTTAGTTTGATTTGGCCATATACGACTAAAAGCTCACAGTTTGTATACAGTATATACAACGTGTGTGTGTGTGTATATAAAAGTCTGCTCTGATCAGGGTTTTGTGCTACCAATTCAAATATTGATACCGTGGATTAAAAATACATTCAGTGCATCCGCTCCATAAAATAACAAGTCCAAGTTATAAAATAATTATTGATAAATGTTTCCTAGGACTGTACAAACATTTTCCATGGAGGATTGAAGGACCACTGTAATACATTTTGTACACTGACGATGCTGAAAGCAATCCAGTGTATGTCAATATGTACTAAGATAACTTGATGACAGATATCAGCGCGCTGATTAATCAATCCTATTTGCACTATGCGCCCTCCTACACACCTTCCACATTTCATTTCTGATATTATTATTTCCCCTGATATCTTCCTCTGTGCCTGAGGTGCTCGCTTTCAAAACGACCAGTAATCTGTGGCTCGGGGGTAATCCCTGAATCCACTTTCCCTGTCAAACTGCTCTAATCTGATTTAATCTAATCAAATTCATCTGATGTAATCTAATGTAATAGGATGGGATTAGCCCACAGTTGTGAAAACCCTTGAGAATCCCTGCGCTCTCCTGCTGATGCTCTCTGTCTGGCCCCGGTTCAGCTCTGCCGTCCTCCTCTGGCTGAACCTCTGCCAACGAGACAGAATTATATGTGATATGTGACGAGCGTGTGTAATCCTGTGTCGTGCCGTTGGATGTGTGTGTGTACACTTGTGTTTGTTTGGATCTGCAGCGTTGTGTTTGGGGTCCGTATGTACGACACGCAGCGTTCTGTGTTTGCATACATTTGCATATAGGATCCACGGGGGCCGCCGCACCTTATCACTCTGTTTCACTACGGCTGCACTTTATTGGAAAAAAGACCCGCATGTGCTGCTTTTTCCACTCATCTCGCTAATGGCCAACTATTATTATCTTTTCCTGAAACACTCCTTCTTTCTTGTACACGTGTTCTCATTCAAAGTATTGTTCTGTGTGTTCTTGTTTCTCCCGACAGCTACTGCATTAACTCGAAATGTAATTAGGATATTTTTAAGGAAATACTTTTATGAAGCAACAAATGATCCGCTTCCATGTGTGAAAACAAGGCAATTAAGTGATGAAGTGGCTGTCATACCAGCAAAAGCTTCTACCAATATCTATCTATCTATCTATCTATCTATCTATCTATCTATCTATCTATCTATCCATCTATCCATCTATCCATCTATCCATCTATCTATCCATCTATCTATGCAGTTATCATGTTCCTCCCTATTTCTGTAATCATGTGCACTGAAATCCTCACTTTGAATGATGTGTATTTATTAGAAAGGCTCCGTACTGGCTTGCTTACCAATATCTGATATACTGTACCATTGCTGTTTACCACTTCATTACCGATGCTGATATCAACCTATATCGATATTGGCAACAGCTCTTTTCCTGTTGTGGTTCCTGTTATGAACCTGTTATGGTTCGTCTATTGTGATGCCGCCCCACATCTCACGTAGTGGGCTGGACAGCTCCAGACATCGGCGAGCTTGCAATTTGCATGTATTAGGGATGTAAATTTCTTTGTGATAGATGATTTGTTTCCAAAGTAGAAGCACAGGTTACGATGCGATTCAAAAACGATATATTTTGATGCTAATTACAGTATATGAAAGTGGTATTCTTACAGTATTTCATATGAAATGTATTTATTGGTCAGACACAGACTAAAAATATATATATATATATATATATATATAATTATTATTTAATGGGCTCATCCAAAACTGCTTTCAGGGCTCAATTCCAAATGCGCAAACCTCATTATCTGTTGCGTTGGCATCGTTTAACACGAGAATACAACATTGTAACACCATGTAGAAGTCAGAAAAGAGGTAAATCATAAAAGGGTTAATAGTCATAAAAAAAAAACGACCAATAGTCCACTATAATAACATGCCCACTAGTGAAGTAATGAACTCCAATGAACCCCCACATCCCTCATAAACATGCAAACTGCACATTTATCATCAGAAGGAAATAATTAAATGATTGGAAATAATTCCAGATTGCGGCATCGCTGCTGTATTGGAAAAAAACCCCAACACCATTATGATCCAGTATATCATAATATATCACTATATATGGTAGAAAAGCTCCTTGTTTTAGTACACCTTTCAGTGTAATAGCATAACCACCCCGGCTCTCCAAGGTAGGAAGGCCAATTCATAGCCAGTGCAGAAATTCTACTCTTTTCTTGTGTCACTCGCCTCTTGTTTTTGTTGTGAGGAAAAGGGTTACATGCCTTCAGGCAATGTGAAGTACCCATGAGTCGATTTTGTGGCACCGTCCATTTTGACACCTCCGATTTTTGTCAGCGTGCGATCCCGCGCCCCCCTGACGGAAGTGCGAGGGGAAGCAAAGGTGGCGGCGGTTTCCTTGTGACACGTGTGCACATCATCCGAGACACATTTAGACGCCATGTGCTTGTGCACAAGTTAAGCTTCACACTAGTTCCAACTTTTCTACACACACACACACACACGCGCCGTGTCGCACTTATGCACAATAGCGCTCACAGCTTGAGGAGGTGTTGATGGATTAGACATCTGCAGTTGGCTGACAAGGAGAGAAAATGAGGGAGCACAGAAAAGAGAGGGAAAACGCCGCGGAATGTGAGGAAGAAGGAGAGGTTTAATGAGGCGCAAAGAGGAGAAGAGAGCGAGAGAACACAAAAGGCCAACCGAGAAATGCAGATGAAGAACTAAACGGTGAAGAAGAAGTAAAGAATGAGGGGGAAAGCCAGCTGTTCTTGCTCGAGGATATGAGTGCATATCCACCATATTTGCCTGACTTTAACCTCACTTGATGCCTTATGTCCCCCACCTGTCAGCAATAATGAAAGCTCTGCAAGGGAAAGCTGCTCCAGTCAGCAGCAACACAGCACCAGTAGTAGTACTAATGGGATTTACTTGAAACTTTTCCGGAGCAAAGTCAGGCCTGAATAAAGATGTTTAGGACCTGCTGCGACAGCCCCGAAGTTCACAGGCGGAGAGCAACAAGAGCTGCCATTTGCAAATGTCTGAGGTGACATAAGAATGGCTGCAAAGCGGCTCTGAAAACTGTCTGTCTGGACATATGCTCACGGGTACGTGAGCAAGGATGTGACAGTGAAGACGCGAGAGAATTGTTATGGGTGAGTGGGAGAATGAGGAAAGCGTTTATTGCCGACATGTTTAATGTCATGTAATGGAATTACAGATGCGATATTTTACTGCATTCACACAAAATGCTCTTTCCACGAATGCGCCTACTTGTAACCATCATGACGTAGCCCATGAAGTACCTGACTGAACAGAAAGGTCTAACTCTCCGGGATACCACCAGGATAACAAGGAGTTCCCCAAGTATTTGAATTCAACACTTAGGCTCTGATGGTCTTGGGATTGGTGGTGACAGCTCAACATTAAACGAACAATACCTCCAACCACAATAGAGATACAAAGATGTTTTTATTCAGATACAAGTCAACCCTAACAGTCCAATATACTAACACGTAGCCATGAGGGATGCTCCGATCCGGGTTTTATGCTGCAGATTCCAATACCAACACCGATCATCCATGAGTGAAATTGGCCTATACTCATCGCATGGATCACCTGAGCATTAATCAAAGTATTTATGATGAGTGGCATTGGCCAGTGCCACCAATAGACGATTGCAAGGGCTTCTGGCAAATAGGTAATTATTAAAAAATAAATTTGTCTCATGGAATAGCCTTCATTTCCAAGAACAAGAATAGACTGTAGTTTCACACGAAAGTTGTCTTTTTCTGGCCATTTTGAGCATTTCATCGACCCCACACATGCGATGCTCCAGATACTCAACCAGCTCAAAGGAAGGTCGGTTTTATTACTTCATTAACCAGGTAAACTGTTTTCGGCTGTGCTAACATGCTTGCACGAGGCTTTTCTAATCATCCATTAGCCTTCTGACACACTGAGCAAACACATTGTACCATTAGAACATCAGAGTGATAGTTGCTGGAAATGGGCCTCTATACACCTATGTAGATATTGCACCAACAACCAGACATTTGCTGCTAAAATAGTCATTTACCACATTAACAATGTATAGAGTGTATTTCTGATTAGTTTCAAGTTATCTTTACTGTTCGTTTCTTTTTTTTTTTTAAAAAGGACTTTTCTAAGTGACCCCAAACTTTTGAACAGTAGAGTATGTATATATGTATGTATGTGTATATATATATATATATATATATATATATATATAT